>JAPZDZ010000014.1:18462446-18479649 GCA_029783805.1 Acanthurus tennentii
ATGCCATGTGGCTCTGTCCCCCAGTACAAACTTTCTGGGAGGGGGTCATTGAAAAAATATCAGACTTTGTGGGATGCGGCCTTCCACTATCTCCTGCACTCTGTTTACTTGGAGACCTCACAGTTATAAACCCACCACCCAACAATACTAGACCAATACTTACAGCCATAACCACAGCCAAAAAGACTATACTCTGGAACTGGAAAACAAGACACAAACTCAGCATATCACACTGGTTAAATATCCTTACAGAATATATATCCATGAAAAAATCCTCAGCTGCTCTCCAAGACCAAACTCATTATTTCGAAGCAACCTGGACCCCTCTTCTTCTCTGAGCCCTACACTTGCTACCCGTGAGCCCGTGCCCCCAACCTGACTAGTGATGTCTTAAAAACTTATTTTCTCAATTGCTTATTAGTCTTTAATTTTTTTTTTAATTTAAGGTTTTGCCTAAAACTTCATACATTTTACTCATCCACACACTCAAGCAACAGTACTCTTTATCATACATTCTGAACACTTGTGACTGATACTCCCTACTCATGTTTCATTTGTGTTTACCCTTTTTTTATTATTATTATAGTTGTTATTGTTATTTTTGTTATTTTTGTTTCTTATTTTGTCGTCCGTTGTTTTTCAAAAGACTCCTGTAAGTTCTTGTTTGGATGTTTATAGTTCACTTCACTCCTTTGTATGCCTTGTTAAATGTTTGCAAATAAAAGGGAAAAAAATAAAAATAAAAATAACGAAAAATAATAATTATTCGAGAAACAATAGGGTCCTTGCACCTATTACGGTGCTCGGGCCCTAATAATAACGAAAAATAATAATCATTCAAGGAACAATAGGGTCCTCACACTGCTTACGGTGCTCGGGCACTAATAATAATAATAATAATAACGAAGAAAAATAATAATCATTCGAGGAACAATAGTGTCCTTGCATCGCTTATGGTGCTCGGGCCCTAATAATAATAATAATAATAATAATAATAATAATAATAATAATAATAATAATAACGAAGAAAAATAATAATCATTCGAGGAACAATAGTGTCCTTGCATCGCTTATGGTGCTCGGGCCCTAATAATAGCAATAATAATAATAATAATAATATTAATAATAATAATAATTATTATAATAATAATAACGAAGAAAAATAATAATCATTCAAGGAACAATAGGGTCCTCGCACCGCTTATGGCGCTCGGGCCCTAATGCATATCCTTTTCGGGGAGCATGTATATTTTTCAGGGAGAGCAGGCCCTTGTGTTTCTTATGTGAGATTATCTTTTGTGAAAAAGCCACAGTATAAAATACAATAAAATACATGTTTTGTATTACAACCATTAAATCTGTTTCTGTATTGCATATTCAAACCTTAATACCGTTCCATAAGAGACTGATGGATACTTCCAATGACCAGAAATTCTGTAGAAAAATGTAGAAAAATTTGGTCTAAAATATAGACTGAAACTAGACTAAGACTAAAGGACTTAAGACTAGACTAAGACTAAAACTCTTGTGATATCTGGTCGACTAAAACTAGACTAAGACTAAAAGATTTCAGATGACTAAAATATGACTAAAACTAAATGGTGTGTTATTCAAAAGACTAAGACTAAGAATAAATCAGAATTTGCTGTTAAAATTAGCACTGCCACTTAACACCAAACTGGTCTAACCAGCTGCTCACCTGTTAAAACAGCTTGAGCACACTGGCCCACCAGCTCAATCCACCAAGACCAGCTAATTACCAGCCAAGGTTTGTAGCCGGTTTTAGCTGGACTTTACAGCTGAGGAGCAGTGTCTGAGTTGCATACAGCCACGAAGGAGCTGAAAATAGAAATTTTAAGAGGAAAACAAAGTTTTAAATTAAAACCGGAGAACAAAATGGCTACAAACAACCTTGGCTCTGCCTGGACAATAAGTATGAAAGATATCAGTAACTTAAAAAACAACAGCACTGTCACTTTAAATAGCTTTGACTCCGATTCTGATTTCCAGAATGCTCTGAATTGTTTTCACTCCTGATTGAATACCTTTGATATCAGCAAAGAAAAACAGGAAGTGAGTCACAAACCTTAAGACAATCAGCACTTAAATATTGAATGAAAAGAAACTGAAAGGCTCTATTTTCCATGAGAACAAATAAGAGTTACATACCTGGAAACATTTGTGGTCAACTGCTGAAATCTTGGGCTAAAGAAGTGTGACCAAAAAGTCATTATATTTTTAATAAGTTCTTGCCCAGCATGTCCCAGAATGCCAAAAGGATGATGTGGTTGTCTCTGTTCCCAGAATAAACTGCCATAAAACACTGAATAATTTTACACCCAATGCACTGACATTAATTTTGATAAAAACTTTAGAGAAATTGATGAGGTCTGAAACTCATTACAGAGCATGCCCTAGATCCCATGGAGTTTGCTTGTAGGCCGCTCAGAGGAGTTAAGGAGGCTCAGTCACTTTAATGAATTTGCTTTCCAACATCTGGAGGGAAAGGAAACAGATGCTCAGCTTAGTATTGATTTTTTTGATCTGTTTTACAACTCAAACCTATGTTTTAACTGCAAGGATTTTAGAACAATTCGATTTAAGTAATACTATTGTGGGCTAGATTCTGGACATTTTAACTTACAGCACACAAAGAGTGAGAGTATTTACCCAGCTGTTATTAAATCGCTTTTATCTTTTTGATGGTGTCATCATTTGGCAACATGTCTCTTAAAAATAAGTTGCGTGAACCATTTTGTTGAGTGATCTTGTAGCCCGATTGGAGGGCTCAACCTGGAATCCCTGAATACCAAACACTTACAGAGGATAGTTGGATCTGTTCGGAAAGATGGCTTCCACCTGTTACACTGTCAGTTTCAGCTTCTCCTGTCTGGACACATGTAAAAAGTACTAGCTTGTAATACAAAGCCATATAGGAACAGCTTTGTCCTAGCAGCCATCAGTAATATCAATCAGTCCTCACAATACAGCTGTGTAGAGGAAAATTTCTATTAATTCTATTGACTATTTATTTTATTGACAATTTTTTTTAACTCAAACTTTTATTTATTTTTTTTATTTCGTTTTTTACTGATTGCACATTTCACTCTAATATGTTTTTACCTACCATGTTTTACTGATTTGTATCTTTTTGTAGCTTACATTTATTCGCCTGACAGTTTTATTCTTATTTTACTTAGTCCTGTTTTTACTCAGGTTTCCTCTCAGTAAAAATAATTTTAATCATGTTGGGTCCTGTTAAGTGCTGTTGATTGTATGTGAAAAAGGAAGTTCACTCTCTCACTGTAAACCAAATCTACCTATAGGTGTAAAAAAAAAGTTACCTTGACTTTCTTGTATTTTCCAGCTCGTGTCAGAACTAGGGCAGTCGATTCAAATTTTTAATCGCGATTAATTGCATCAGTGAATAACTCAAATTAACGCAAATTAATTGCATTTTTTTTTTTACCCTGCTCTATATGTAACTTA
This sequence comes from Acanthurus tennentii, assembly GCA_029783805.1. Lineage (NCBI taxonomy): Eukaryota > Metazoa > Chordata > Actinopteri > Acanthuriformes > Acanthuridae > Acanthurus > Acanthurus tennentii. The sequence continues at coordinate 18,465,936 of JAPZDZ010000014.1, forward strand.
ACGAGATATTTATTGTGTTTCTTATACTTGGAAAAATTGGAGAGGACAATAATTCCTTTGTGGAAATATCATATTTTTATTTTCATTGGAACATTCCAAAATGATTATGTACTTATACTGTCCAGATACTCTCCAATCATGTGGTATTTTAGACTGGACGTGCTACGGTGATAACTTAGTTCACATTTACAATAAATACAAATTACTTTTGTTTTGTCCAGAGAAACCATAGGGCAAAACTTTAAAGCTAAATTTTCCGTTTAAAAGTCCCTTTTCTGTATCAATTTCTGCTTTGTAACCGTTTGCAATTTTATTTCAGTGCCACTTCCTGAAACTACAGGAGCTGGCAAGGCACAGACCGTGCGTGCGTTAATCGCGCATTAAAAAAATTAGTGCCGTTAAAAGGAGTTTGAGTTCGACAGCCCTAGTCAGAACACATCATCTGCACAGGACACACAAGTTGGCACTCCTTACAAAATATTAACCCACTGTCGTGTACATCATAATGTCATATTATGAATATATTTATGAATCTCTACAATAGGAGACACTTTTGAGCACAATGGCTGTAGTATCTAAATGAAAAATTACAAAAACAGTGTCACTTTCAATATACTTATGGACGTGACTGTAAGCTCAGGGTTCAGGACGGATGAATGTCTTCTATTTATTTCAAATTTTTTACTCTTTACCTTGTTACCTCAACAAAACTTGCCGTGTAACTTGGATTTTAGTCTGTTTCTACATTAAGGTTGGTATGATTATTGTAACACTGTATAGGATAAACTCACATTTAACTTTCAAGAGTCATTATTTGAAGGAAAAGTAGACACAACCCCATTTCCAAAACAAATAATTTAATATATATAACTAATTAACAAATTAACATAACATAGCTTTGTACAACTGTTAAAACACCAGACACTCACAGTCACTCATAAACATGCACAAGGGCACAGATAGAGAATAGAAACAAAACTTAAGTTCAGAGAGCAAAAGTACTGAAAATGTGAAAACAAATGCATGAATATAACTTATGAAAGACTGGTTTAGATTTAAAGTTATTTGCTCACTGTCAATGACAAAGCGTAAAATAACACTGATACAAGTATAAATAAACTAGAGCTTTACTTTTGCATTACATGCTCAGGTTCTCTAATGTTCTCTTTTGGCCTAAATACTGCTGACATTGTAATACTGCACAACAACAAAAAGAATAAATATAGCTGCTGCGCAGCAAAAGGTCAAGGCAGGGCAATTTTAGCAGCAAGCAGCAGAGAATTTGGAAGTCAGAAAACAATTGTGGATTAAAATGTGCATAACATCAGGATAGAATTTGCAACCTCAACCACCGCAGGCAAGTCACTATCCCAGTAAGCTACATGCAAAGTGAGAACTGAAGGGTGGCTTCACAACGACTGAGCCAACCACCAGGGTGCAGGATATCAGCGGTCTGTGCATGGAAATGCAGATTTCAAAGTGCTGTCAAAAATTTAGTTATCAAGACAAAGTTCTTAGAACTTGCATTCTTCATTAAGACAGCATAAAGATGTGCACAATTTTATTATATTTTTTTAAGACTGACTACTGCTTAGGTTAAAAAATTCAGTTTTTGAGGTAAAATTCTGAAATTTTACACAATTAATCTACCCTGACAGCAAAATTTTGTCAATTTATTTCATGAACCTAGAAGATTTTTTTTTTGTTTGCAAGAATTTGCAAGAATATGTTTATAGCACTGTTTTGAGTCAAACATTTTGATGCACCGTGGACTCAATATTTGGTAAATCAAAATCCACATAGATTTTTTGAGAAGCCAGTCTGAATATGCCCTGTCGCAAATTTGGTGTCGATTGAGCAAATATTTTGGGAGGAGACAGGTTTAGTTTTACAGTTTTTTAAAAAACCAAGAGATGGACTTTAAAATTTGTATGACAACGCAGCTTGCAAACGTTTTCACCATTGGGCCTACATTTTGGTGTGAGTTGCAAAGCTGTAGCACTTAGGGATGATTTGTTATGAGTTTTTAAAGTTTTTATATTTAGATGGTTGCTGTAGTGCCACCCTGAGGACTATTGGCTTGTGCTTGCAGGTAATGAAGTTTGGCATTGGACTGGACCTGTTTGCCAAGTTTGGTTTAGTTTCATGCATGGGAAGTTGGATTTCCTTGGAAGAACAATAATAATAATAATAATAATAATAATAATAATAATAAATATAACTGCATGATGATCAGGGACCAAACAGAAATGACAGTTCATGACTTGACCCTCCAAAGAATTTAAATGTATATCACATGGATAAATATCTACACTGATGTGCCAAGTGTATGCCAATAGAACTGAACCTGCAGTCATACTCCAAGAACAGATGAGTTACTTTCTGCGCCACTAAAGAGGGATGATTTGTCCACATCATGGTAAAACTTTTGGCAATGGGATGCACCCAGGCTGTCTGTTCATTTGCACTTAACATGCAAAAGTCAAAATGCTGGTGAGATTTAAGATTAATTATTAATTAATTAACACTGGCTTTTAAGTCCCACCACTCTCCTGTGACTGCCCTCTCTGTCGGTCACATTCCTTAGCTGACAGTCATCATAGCAATTGAGCAGTCTACTTTTGTTTTTTGGCTTGACTGCAGCAATGAAAACCTTACAAAATCACAACCATTTGACTGTTTGAGATAAAATTTGTGAAAAAAAGAAAGTACACACAACATTATGCTAATATCGAGCATATAGTAAATAATTTGGGTGAAGTTTGATTATACATTTGGCAAAATATAAAAATGCTGTACCTACACCATATCCGAACACAATTTGGAAGAGAAGACATGGCATCTTAAGAATGTTTGTTATGAATGAAGGTTTATGTAGAGTGGGATGTTAACTGATTATGCATGTTTTGAAAAATAAAGAGTAATGGACCTCTGAATTAACCATAGGTTGCAGTGAGGCAAGCTTTTTTTTTGGTTTTTGTTTTTTTTTTTGACCTGTCCTGTTTAGCAGGACAGGTTACAAATCAGGCATTTAGTATGAAAGGTCTGGGTGCCTTGTGGCGCCAGAACAGATTCACTCTGCAAAGGAGGAGCCTGATATAATCTTCCTGTTGCATTCTTTATGGCAAATTACTGGCCAGGCCACTGCTGAGCACAAGGTTCAATGGACAGTGGACAGAAAGAGAGAAAAGACAGACACAGAAAGAGTTATTATTGGCAATAAGAACTATATCCAAAATAGAAGCATTTACATTTGCAATGGCAGGAAGTACAAAAATACTACACGATGATAACTTTAACAGTCACAACATTATTGTTTGTTATTGCTGTATAATCATGCATCAATTGTATACTGTGTGTGTGTGTACTGTCCTCGCTGAGGTGTAATAACTCCAACTAGACAGTCAGCTAAACTCTCTTATATTCATGAATACGAAGAATGCCAGAAATTCTTGTTGTAGATTTATATTCACTCTTCACATTTTGCAGAATCCTAATAGAGATGATAAAGAGGTCTAGAGCTTAAGATAGTGAAACTAGGGGGGAAAAAACAGCAAATACTACAATTAGTTAAGTCACCTAGTTTCTATGAACATTAGTTTTAGCTGTGTAAATAACTTCACGGTCTAGCTGACTAATAACACTAACATTTCCATGTGCTAACAATAGCATCTATAGTTTTTAACAATGCCACACTATTTTTAACCCTTTAACTTTGTTTTTACAACATGAAATTAACAGACTTATAAGTTCACTTAGTAAGAATGAACATGAAATACATACAAGCGTTGCCTCTGCTGGGGAATCAACAAGTGAGAAGAATAATTTCCTTTGTTGTAATGACCAGCTGCACTATTAACCAGCTTGCCTTTTCTAACATGTCTCAACACGATTCTAACAAGGTCATAACAATTTTTTTATCCTGCTTCCTGTTTAGCTCAAAATACAAGTGTCAAAATAAGAGTCTGCATAAAACTGAAAGTGTACCAAAATAAAAGCATGAAATTTACATGCCCATTAAATTACATTAAATTAAATGCCCAAAGGGCAGAACAGTGTGTGTGTGTGTGAGAAGACCTGGCTGGCTCTCAGTCTCTGCTCTAATTCATCCCAAAGGTTTTCCATTGGGTTGAGGTCGGGACTGTGCATGCCAGTCACGTTAATCCACACCAAACTCTCTCATCCATGTCTTTATGGACCTTGCTTTGTGCACCGGTGCACAGTCATGTTGGAACAGGAAGGAGCCATCCCCAAACTGGTCCAACAAAGTTGGGAGCATGGAGTTGTCCAAAATCTCTTGGTATGCTGCAGCATTCAGAGTTTTCCTTTTACTGGAACTAAGGGGCCAAGCCCAGCTCCTGAAAAGCAACCCCACATCATAATCCCCCCTCCACCAAACTTTACACTTGGCACAATGCAGTCAGACAAGTACCGTTCCCCTTGCAACCGCCAAACCCAGACTTGTTCATCAGATTGCCAGATGGAGAAACATGATATGTCACTCCAGTGAATGTGTCTCCACAGCTCTAGAGTCCAGTGGCAGCGTGCTTTACACCACTGCATTCTGCATCCTTTGTATTGCACTTGGTGGTGTATGGCTTGGATGCAGCTGCTCGGCCATGGAAACCCATTCCATGAAACTTCCTATGCACTGTACTTGAGCTAATCTGAAGGCCACATGAAGTTTGGAGGCCTGTCGGACTGACTCTGCAGAAAGTTGGTGACCTCTGCGCACTATGCGCCTCAGCATCCGCTGACCCCGCCTTTACGTGGCCTACAACTACTTCTTGGCTGAGTTGCTGTCATTACCAATTGCTTCCATTTTGTTATAATACCACTAACAGTTGACTGTGGAATATTTAGGAGCGAGGAAATTTAACGACTGGACTTGTTGCACAGGTGGCATCCTATCACAGTACCACACTGGAATTCACTGAGAGCTACCCATTCTTTCACAATGTATGTAGAAACAGTCTGCATGTCTGGGTGCTATGTATGTACAGCAGAGTCTGTTTGCAATAAAAAAGACTCCTCTGATTCTAGTTAAGTCTTTGCTTGTTACTCCTAAAAGTAGCACTTCAGTATAAGATTTCAAAACTCCTTAGTCTGGCACCATTGAGTGGTAATATGAGTATTAAGGACTGCGTGTTAGATTACGCATAATTTTGATTTAGAAATTTTGCATTATATATCTTCCCATCCAGCTGTTTTGTACATTTTAGCCCATCTCAAGGGCCGGTTGCACCAACTGGTCTTAACTAAAACTTGTCGAAACTCCTAAGTCAGTCTTAGTAATGACTAGTCTTGAAAGTGGATCCTAAGTCGGTTGCACGAAAAGAGCTAAAGCCTACTCTTAACTATGCTCGATTTTAGCGATGTTCACATGAACAAACCCGTTACTATGGCAATCGGCAAGCAGCATGCGTTGCTTGGATACCGCTACATGTCTTGTTAATTCCTGTTCTTTTACTGCAGGTATAGAAATGCAAAGAAAATGCTAATTTAATTTCATGAATGTAGAAATTAGAAAACTACAATGCGTGACTTATTAAATGCTATTTCTAAAATGCTAAAAAAGCATTTTAAAGGTTATGTTGATAAAATAATCACAAAGTGCTTTCATTGATGTTAGCTGCAAAAGAGTAGGGGATTATGCTGGTTATTGGCTGACACAAATTGCAAGTCCGTTGACAGCTCTTAAGCAAGCTCAAACATGTCTCTCTTGCAGAATCAAAACATCTCAAGTAGCTTTTCTTCTTTATGTCCCATGTATTGCTTCTGTTCCTCATAACTCTCTTCCATCTAAATGCCTGCTTGTTGTATAATTTTTTAACTAGATGCACCATCATTAACAATTTTAGGCAGAGGTGTCTAATGTTTTTTGCTACAGTGATGGCCTAGATTTGGACTTTACGCCTCCTCCTGACCAGGCGTAAGATTTACTACTGGTCTTGGCAAGATGAATGCTTAAGCCCTGTAAGTGCAATGGGCGTAGCTGCCAGATCGGATTTGAAACGCCAAGTTACGACCAGGTTTAAGACAAGTTGGTGCAACCTGCCTCAGTTGATTAGCATGCTAGAAGTGAGTTTTCCATCGAAAGTAGTCTACTAACAAGCCCTCTGTGAGTGTGCTAAGCTTTGAGCACCAATTATTTTACAAGGACTGTACCACTTTTTGGTGTGTCTGTGTCTTAGTAATGACAGCTCACACTTAAACTTCGTTTACAACAGATGTGATATAGCTTAATATGTGGACACATAAGCAAACCACAAGCTAACATTTTTTTTAAAATTAGGTGAGGATTTCCAGGATATTCCAGAATCCCAGGATCTTTATGCAACTTGATGTTGTTTGCATAATGTATAATTATCTACAGATGAAAAGCTTAGAAAGTGGCTGAAACATCGAGTCTGAATGTTGTTTTCAGGGTGAGTTTCAGATTTCTGAAATGGTTATCTTATTGGTTATCTTATTCTGGATTGACATTCTGCACATAATGACATTGCACACAATATCAAGTAGTCCCATTACCATTAGATAACATTTCCAATTTTAGATTTCCCAAGTAACATGATGGACACTTAAAATAAGAAGCAGTGACAGATAATTTGGTTTTCGCTATTAAAGGGTAAGTACGTTGTATTGTATTAGTGGGTTAAGCAGTCATGTTAATATAGATGCCATGCTCATCTCCTGGTCCAGGGCTGATCTCCTCAAAAGCACAGTGGAAGTGCCTGAGTAGTTTTGTTCTATCCATCCATAGGAAGAGGAGAAAAAAAGAAGTGTGTCTGGACAATGTGAGGTAGGGAAATCATTTCCTAAATTGACCCAGGGCCAAAAACTTATACCTCAGGAACTTTGAGAGCAGGAAGTCTGGTAGAGATTGGGCAATCTGGTGGAAGGAGATCAATAAGAGGCCTTCTGGACATCCTCTGGCAAGATTGTGAGACCTCAAATGAGAAGAAAGATTGCTCACAGTTAGTGGTCTTTGGGAGTATATGGCATGGATTTTGATGGTGTGAGTAAAGAAAACTGGATGAAGTTGAAGTGCTCTTCTTGTCCTCTTTTGAGTCCTCCTTTGGCTGCTCTCCCTCTCTAGGTTTTTGTGCCTTTGCCTCTTACATTTCCCATATCCTATTCAGCCTCTTTTTCTCTCAAAATGAATCTCTTCCCTCTGTGGTCTTTCTAGTTTTTTTTCCCCTTAATTGTCTCCTCTTCTCTTTCCCTTTCCTCCTCCCCTTCACCTCCTTCTTCTGCCACATAGTTGCTGGCTTTGACTGGCTTATGCTCACAGTCCTTGTCAGTGCTGCTGCCCTGGAGGTTGATACTGAGGTGTTTTTTTTAGGTTTCCGTGTCACAGCAGAGATGATGGACATTGGCAGACGGTCCATAGCATCCAGGCCTTTCTTAGAGAATGAAAGAGAGCTGGCAAGTTCAAATTCAGTCTAATACACATGTTCACACCATACTTTATATTCCAGAATCTGTGGTCCTTTCCGATTTAATAAGGGAAAGAGACACCTTGCTTACCTTTGATTTAAGTGAATCACTAGTTGTGGAATCTATTTAAAGAAATGAGATGTGTATTAAAACCATGTCTTCCCTTGTCAAGTGGTGATAGTAATAATGTAATGGTGGTAATGGTAGCAATGGTACAAAAGATGTTATAACTGGCTAATGACAGCACACATAATGGTACAGTAACATTTTTAAGGAGAAGTCTAGCCAATATTTGACTTTAAAAAAGGCAAAAAACTGCAGCCTCTTCTGTTTTTACTTTAAATTGCACAAGTGGAAGGGGTTCATCTTTAACATTACCAAGACAGAGGAATAATGGTATATTGGTGGGAAACCAAGACTGATGAACAGAAAATATATGGGTAAATAAATCAAAGTGCAATACGAATAGAAACACCTAACACACAAGGAAGAAGTCACAATCCTACCCGAAAGGCTGATCCACTATCTCTGCTACAGCAGCAGTGCAGGGAAGTCCAGGAAAAAAGGAGAAATTTAGAAAAAGTATGAAAAGTAATGAATATATACAGATGGAAACATATCATCTAGGGAAGTACAGAGATCTAATAGAATGATACTAAGTTCAGTCTCACTTATGCAGGCCATCAACTGGTAGCAGTAGGAGTATGGATTATAAAAAGGAGCAACTTAACAATAAAGTTTTCATTGGCATTAGTCATTCTTGTGAGAAGCTGTTTCCCTCTGAGGTGTATAAAAAAGATTTTCAGAGGTGTGGGAGTGTCAGCCCATTTGCAATGGAAAATCTCTCATGGCGGGGTCAGTCAGTCTGGATGGGAGAATCTGCATTTTCAGTGCATCTCTTAATTTGGTCTTACATGGGTCAATAAGCATAAAACATCAAAACACATATCTAATGCTAGAATTGTGACAGCTGTATCTCACAGTTCTCATAACTTTATAGAACCAACAAAAATTTTAATGATTAAAAAAATGCAGCAACCAGGTGCACAGAAGTGAGAAAGTAGGGTAAGTGTTATTAACTTCTGTTGTGCGGTAACAATTTGTGGATGTGTGATTTATATAAAACATATCTGGAAACTCAAGCATTCTTAGTTCTGGGCCAGCCCCTCTTATGAGCCTGAAAAAGTCTGGCAGTGTTTACATTCAATAATGCTAAATTTTTCCAATACTAACTTGAGAGGGAGAGAAAGGTAGAGCCCATGTGGACAAGAGTGTGAGAGTGTGGTGTCAGTATGAACAGAAGTGTAAGTGCCATACAAAAAGTATCGGGTATTGAGTAAGTAAATGAGATAATTGATCATTATGACATGTTATGACTTTAACGTTGAATTATAATTCTTCCTCACCTGATGCCCCTCCTGACATGCCTTGCCTACCAATGTTAGATAGCAGATGGCCAATGTTGGGCATAGGCTGCATGTCCTGTGTATCCTCTGGTGCCTACGAACACACATTTGCGCACATCCAGAAATACACAATGATGCCCAGAACAAAAGTACATATGAGGACACTGGTGTACAAAACTGTGCCTATATTTATGACATTTAGACATGACATTTATGATACTTAGTTTTTTTAACTAACAAAGCCACTGCTGTGGTCTAAAGCCTTGTTCATACTGGCATACATAGGCAAATCCATTTGTTTCTCAAATCAGATCCTAAGGCTCTACTGTCTACAGGGATTGCTGTGCTGTGGTAGCGACTCTGGTGACGTGGGGTGGTGATGTGGAATACCAACAAAGAAGCATGAGGGCAGGAAAATGGAGATACAACATCTTGCCATCCAAGCACTTGCCCTATTAAGAAGCGCTGCTGAACTCCTCTGCTGCACCAGACAGACAAAGCAACAGAGGAGACTGATACAAATTGTGATCTTTCGAGCTGTATGCACTGGTGTTATTGCACCAAAATTTGAGTCTCTGCACTTCTGTCTCTGTGTTAAAGACATTAGTCGCTGTGTGATGTGCTGAAAGTGATGTAAAGGCCGCTGTGCTATCTGATTTGAATGACCAGAGCATCTGGACCAGGGACTCATATGTAGAAATCAGATTTGAACAAAATTTTAACATGTGGTTTGGATTTGACTTACAAAAATCTGATTTTTATGTAGTTATTGCTGCTAAGACTTCATAAAATTTGTCTGGAAATGACAAATATCTGATTGGGGGCTGGCAGTGAGAACAAGGCTTAGGATACCTTCCCTTCCATATCAGACTCTCCATTACTGAAGAACCAGTCATGCTGTTGAAGTAAAAAACACATCATTAGATGATGCTTGGACAAACAAATGTAGAGTGGAGAATGGTGTATAATTTCTTCTTTTGGGAGGGAGCCACTATTGCTTCTTACATGTAGAATAAGCGTCTCCAAAATTTTGTAGCGGTCAGGCATGTGGGTGACCATATCGGTCATATTGTCTTCTGACATCCTTACCAGGGTGGGACCAAACACCAGAGCCAGGTTTCTTGGCTCCATCTAGAAATAATATAGTGATGGTCATATAGTGAAAAGTTTGTTTAGACACAAATAACAAATTGCTAGTGCAAGTAGTTTAGGTACCTTATTCTTTGCAGAGTGATCTGCAACCCTTTTAAGGTGGCCCAACAGAAACCTAAGGGTATGATAATAGTGATCTGGGAGGTCATGGATCTGGACAAAGCAACAAGATAAAAAGGATAAATAAGGATATAACAATGGAGATTAGATTTTATAATTTATTTATGGCAAACATACTGCCCAAAGTTCTGCTGTTCCTCGACACATACCAGTTTTTTCAAGGTCTTTAGTCTGTCCTCTGCATCTTCAATACGGTTTGCATCAATAAAATCATTGTATTTGTCTGTAAACAGAGTAGGCTTATGAGTACCATACAAGGAAGGGGCTGTATTACAAAAAGATAAATATTTAGGCATATAGTACTATTTCTGATTTGTAAACAACTTGTATAATAAAAAACTTAATTATGATTAATGCTACACTTTATAATATAGAAAGAAATGGACGCACCATCTGTAAACAATGGCTCAGGCAGCTTTCGGAAGAAGGATTTGAGCAGGCTGCTTATTACATTCAGGTCCTGCCATCTCTGTAGATCGACACAATGTTGAAAATAAACTCTTAAGCAATGGCTCCAGCCAAGAAAAAAATTTCTTTTGAAATAACAGTAATTTTTAAATTCTATATTATATGCTAGTGTAACTATGTACAGTATGCTGTGCACCTCCTCAGCAGTGTTGATGTCCATGCCCTTGTTGAGATGCTCTTGCAGGTTGGACACCATGGTGTTATTTCCTGGCACCCGATAGATACCAGTGTACTCCAAACCTTTTGTCTCCACCATGCCACAGCACATCTCCACAATTAGTGGGACGAACTGTGAACATATGAACTGTGAATATATATATATATATATGTATACGACGCAAAACTTTTGGAATCAGTTACAAGAAAAAATCTGAAGGCTTACTTCATGACTGACAGCAGGCTGACAATCCTCCAGTCGCACACCAAAAGCCTTTGCACTGCCTGCCTTCTTAGCCTTTCTCATGATGTTGATTCCCCATGGTGCTTTGTTGTCACGTAATTGCACACACATATGACACACATTTCAATCAATGTTTATATCAAAATGAACTACAAACTTACTATAGGCATTTATCTTTTGGAAACTAACAGTGTACCATAAGGCTGTCTCTTGGATTTAAAAACAGTCAACAACCAGTGAAGAGGCCAAAATGGTAAAAGTGAGTGACATATTCTCCCCTTTCATTCCTCTCCTGCTGAGCCAAAGTTAAGGTAATGTTTGGTTTTAGACAAAAGTGTGCTGGGTTCCTGGTCAATATTTTGAATTTTTGGAGGAATTTTCTGAATTTTTATCAGGTTTAGTCTTTAAAACAGATAAAGTTATAATTGTTGGAGATTTTAATATTCATGTAGATGTTGATAATGATTGCCTTAGCACTTCGTTAATCTCACTGTTAGACTCAATTGGAGGAATTTTCTGAATTTTTATCAGGTTTAGTCTTTAAAACAGATAAAGTTATAATTGTTGGAGATTTTAATATTCATGTAGATGTTGATAATGATTGCCTTAGCACTTCGTTAATCTCACTGTTAGACTCAATTGGCTTTAGTCAGACTGTACATAAACCCACACATTGCTTTAACCACTTTTGACCTTGTTCTGGCTTGTGGCATTACATTTAACTGTCTGCCCACATAATCCTCTTTTAATAAACCATTATTCAATAACTTCTGAACTACTGTTACTAGACTACAAATCAAAAAATTTGTATTAGAAAAAAAGAAAAAAATCCTACCCAATCTCTTTCTGATAGTGATGAAGATAAATATAGGGAAAAGATCTTTTTGGCATTTAACTCAGTGCCACCTCTCAATATAACAGAGGGCTCCTATGCAAACTTAAGCCCCTCTCAAATTGATGATTTGGTTGACAGTGCTGCAGTATCTTTACATATGACACTTAATTCTAATGCTCCCCTAAAAGAAAGGACAATTAAGACTTTAAGATAGCGTCAAGAAAACTTGAAAGCAAATGCTGTGCCACAAATTTGGAAGAATCTCGTTTAGCCTGGCAGAATAGTTATCAAACAAATTAGAATGCCCTCAACTATACTAAAACAACCTACTACCAATCACTTATAGAGGATAAGAAGAATAACCCAAGGTTCCTTCTCAGCGCTGTAGCAAGGCTGACAGAGTCACAGCTAAATTGAACCAGTTTTCCCTCCTTCTCCTAATAGTAGTGAGTTTCTAAGCTTCTTTAATGAAAACCAAAATGATTAGAGAGTAAATCTGTAAACTCTTCTTCTCTGCTGGTACTGATTTATTTTGGTACTGATTTATTCTTAAACAACCTTAAAGACAGCAGTGAAACCAAATATATATTTAGACTGCTTTCCAGCAATAACCTTCATCAATTAATGTCAAATATCTCTTCATCCAAACCATCCACTTTTTCCCTCAATCTCATCCCAACTAGGCTACTCAAAGAAGCTTTGCCTCTACTAAGCACTTCTCCACAAGATATGATAAATCTGTCTTTGTCAATATGGAATGAACCCCAGTCATTTCAATTAGCTATGATCAAACCTTTACTTAAAAGGCCAACTCTTCAAATCCTGAAGTCTTAGTTAACTACAGATCTATATCTAATCCTCCTTTTCTCTCCAAGATTCTGGAGAAAGCTGTCGCTAATCAGTTGTGTGACCTTCTGCTTGTAGTGCAGGATGATTTAGGGCTTTTTGTCTTTGTTGTTGCTTACAGTGTTCACCCTGTTTTCACCCACATTTCTCCTGTTTTTGGCAATAAAACTCAAGTGTATGTGTCTCAGTGAAAGCAAACTTCGATTCGAATCAAGATGCCAAAAGTGTAGGGGAAAGCTAAGGTTCAGCACCCACTGTGGGATGTTGGATGATCTGCACATTTACAACTACAGTGTAAAAATAAATAAACAAATAAAGATGTTCCAGACTATTATTATTATTATTATTATTAATATTAATAATAATAATAATAATAATACCCCTCCCTGAGCTACCACCTTATCGTGGTGGAGGGGTTTGCGTGTCCAAATGATCCTAGGAGCTCAGTTGTCGGGGGCTTTATGTCCCTGGTAGGGTCACCTATGGCAAACAGGTTCTAGGTGAGGGACCAGACAGGTGTAGCTCACAAGACCCCTATGATGAATAACAATAAGAATAAGAATGGTTCCGAGTTTCCCTCACCCGGACGCGGGTCACCGGGGCCCCCCCCTGGAGCCAGGCCTGGGGGTGGGGCTCGATGGCTAGCGCCTGGTGGCCGGGCCTTCTCCCATGGGGCCCGGCCGGGCTCAGCCCGAAGAGGCAACGTGGGACCCCCTTCCCGTGGGCTCACCACTTGCAGGAGGGGCCAAAGGGGAGGAGGAGGGATGCCGTCAGGCTGAAGAAGGAGTCTTATCGGGCCTTTTTGGCCTGTGGGACTCCTGAGGCAGCAGACAGGTACCGACAGGCCAAGTGGAATGCGGCTGCGGCAGTCGCTGAGGCAAAAACCCGGACATGGGAGGAGTTCGGTGAGGCCATGGAAAACGACTTCCAGATGGCTTCGAAGAGATTCCGGACCACCATCCGGCGTCTGAGGAGGGGGAAGCAGTGCACTGTAAACACTGTGATTGGTGGGGACGGTGCGCTGCTGACCTCGACTCGGGACGTTGT
>JAPZDZ010000014.1:18496850-18514153 GCA_029783805.1 Acanthurus tennentii
GACCTTACCAGGGAGGCTGAGGAGTGTGATCCCCCTGTAGTTGGAACACACCCTCCGGTCCCCCTTCTTAAAAAGAGAGACCACCACCCTGGTCTGCCAATTCAGAGGCACTGCCCCCGATGTCCACGCGATGTTGCAGAGGTGTGTCAACCATGACAGCCCCACAACATCCAGGGCCTTAAGAAACTCCGGGCGGATCTTATCCAACCCCGGGGCCCTGCCACAGAGGAGCTTTTTGACCACCTTGGCGACCTCCGCCCCAGAGATGGGAGAGTCCACTCCCATGTCCCCCAGCCCTGCTTCCTCAGAGGAAGGCGTGTCGGTGGGATTAAGGAGGTCTTCGAAGTATTCCATCCACCGATCCACAACATCCCGAGTCGAGGTCAGCAGCGCACCGTCCCCACCAATCACAGTGTTTACTGTGCACTGCTTCCCCCTCCTGAGACGCCAGATGGTGGTCCAGAATCTCTTCGAAGCCGTCCGGAAGTCGTTCTCTATGGTCTCACAGAACTCCTCCCATGTCCGGGTTTTTGCCTCGGCGACCGCCGCAGCTGCACTCCACTTGGTCTGTCGGTACCTGTCCACTGCCTCAGGAGTCCCACAGGCCAAAAAGGCCTGATAGGACTCTTTCTTCAGCTTGACGGCGTCCCTCACCGCTGGTGTCCACCAGCGGGTATGAGTATTGCCGCCACGACGGGCACCAACCACCTTACGGCTACAGCAGCGATCGGCCACTTCAACAATAGAGGCACGGAACATAGCCCACTCGGACTCAATGTCCCCCGCCTCCCCCGAGACACGGTTGAAAGCTCTCCCGGAGGTTGGAGTTGAAGCTCTTTCTGACGGGAGACTCTGCCAGATGTTCCCAGCAGACCCTCACAATACATTTGGGTCTGCCAGGTCTGACCGGCATCCTCCCCCACCATCGGAGCCAACTCACCACCAGATGATGATCAGTTGACAGCTCCGCCCCTCTCTTCACCGGAGTGTCCAAGACATGCGGCTGCAAGTCGGATGACACGACTACAAAGTCGATCATTGAACTGCGGCCTAGGGTGTCCTGATGCCAAGTGCACATATGGACACCCTTATGCTTGAACATGGTATTCGTTATGGACAATCCATGGCGAGCACAGAAGTCCAATAACAAAACACCACTCGAGTTCAGATCGGGGGGGCTGTTCCTCCCAATCATGCCCTTCCAGGTCTCACTGTCGTCGCCAATGTGAGCGTTGAAGTCCCCCAGCAGAACGAGGGAATCCCCAGAAGGAGCACTCTCCAGCACTCCCTCTAGGGAGTCCAAGAAGGGTGGATACTCTGAGCTGCTGTTTGGACCATAGGCACAAACAACAGTCAGGATCCGTCCCCCCACCCGAAGGCGGAGAGAGGCTACCCTCTCGTCTACCGGGGTAAACTCCAACATAGAGGCACCAAGCCGGGGGGCAATAAGTATTGAAACCCCTGCCCGGCGCCTCTCTCCAGTGGCAACTCCAGAGTGGAAGAGAGTCCATCCCCTCTCGAGAAGGCTGGTTCCAGAGCCCTTGCCAAGCGTCGAGGTGAGGCCGACTATATCTAGCCCGAACTTCTCAACCTCGTGCACTAGCTCAGGCTCCTTCCCCACCAGAGAGGTGACATTCCACGTCCCTAGAGCTAGCTTCTGCAGCCGAGGATCAGATCGCCAAGGTCCCCGCCTTTGGCTGCCGCCCAACTCACACAGCACCTGACCCATTTGGCCCCTCCTGCAGGTGGTGAGCCCACGGGAAATGGTGTGAGATTTTATTTCAAAATATCAGAAGCATAACCCACATGAGCTAGTCAACGCTTCATTGACATGTATTTTCAAGTCATGTGAACTGTCTACACACAGGCACTAAATGTCTATTTCTTTCAAATGACAGATCGATATTTATTTGAGCTCAAGTGCCCTAATCAAAGTTTGATTAACATGTTTGCTGGCAGCTGTGAGGATAGCGTTTCAGAATAAACTGCAGCCACACACAGATAAATGCTAGTTTATTTCAACTGACAGGCCAAGCAGACCCACACCTGTTTGAGTGTAGACCAATCCAACATAGTTATAGCTACAGACTTTGTTCAAGTTTTAAATGAGTCACAAGACTTGAATCTCTAAATCTTGTGTTTATATGTTTTTGCTGTCTTGTACTGTTTGTGAGTTATCACAGTTTAAGTTTAACTGTACTCAGGCTTTTATACTGTGTGTGTGTGTGTGTGTGTGTGTTTGTGTTTGTGTGTGTGTAAGAAGGGGAGGGGAGACTAAGGAGACACAGAGCACAGAAAGGATGAATACATTGTAGAAAAGCTCCTGAAAAGTACCCAAACCTTGATCAAATCTTACACAAAATATCATATTCTAGAATGTTTTTTTGTTCTCTTTTCACTGACATAGGTTTGAAAGCTGTCAGACTTATACTTCAGACTGTAGGGGCCTGACTTTGACAAAAGTGCTTTTTTTGCCCCATTGACTTGAATGGGACAAGACAGAGAGAAGGATTCCAACTTTGAGGGCTTCTAAAATCCAAACGATTCGAATAATTACAATCATTTTGATAACTTTTGATAAGCACTGTGTCCTCTGTCATCTATTAGCTTTTGAAGGCTCTACTATTTACCGTTTTGAAGAAGATTATGTTTGTTCTTGGCATTTTTAAAATGCAAATAGCTGAGAGTCTGTTGATTTTAGCCAAGGGGTGTCAGTGTGTGATTTGTAGGTCTTGATGAGTACTACAATAGGGGTTTTGTCCTGTCTCTCTACG
This sequence comes from Acanthurus tennentii, assembly GCA_029783805.1. Lineage (NCBI taxonomy): Eukaryota > Metazoa > Chordata > Actinopteri > Acanthuriformes > Acanthuridae > Acanthurus > Acanthurus tennentii. The sequence goes on from JAPZDZ010000014.1 coordinate 18,499,625, forward strand.
ACATTCCTGTGGGCCACAGTGGCCATTTTTCTGTGCCGCAGTGGCATGTTTCTGTGCTGAGGTGATGCTACAGAGCACTCTTTTGGACAGAGGGGTTCAGTCTTTCCATTTTATCAAATTTTAAGCTGGTCCCGATGAGCATGCCAAATTTGGTGAGATTTTGAGCATGTTTAGGGGGTCAAATTAAGCTTTGAAGAGGATTCACAGTGACATTTTTGGCCATACATTGCATTTTTCAAATGCAAGTAGCTGATTTCGTGTTGAGTTTAGCCTAGGGGTGTCATCACATGATTGTGTAGGTCTTGATGAGTACTACAATTAGGTTTTTGTCCCGTCTCTCTACAACATTCCTGTGGGTCACAATGGGCGTTTTTGTGTGCCTAGGTGGTGCTCCAGAGCACATTTTTGGAGTGAGGGGGTCAGTTTTTCCACTTTATTAAATTTTTTGCCAGACCTGAGGTGTGTGCCAAATTTGGTGAGTTTTTGAGCATGTTTAGGGGGTCAAATTAAGGTTTAAAGCAGCATAATAATAATAAGAAGAAGGAAAAGAAAAAGAAAGAAACAGAGCAAATACAATAGGGCCCTTCCTCCAACGGGGGCTCAGGCCCTAATAAGAAGAAGAAAAAGAAAGAAACGGAGCAATTACAATAGGGCCTTGCACCGCCTTCGGTGCTCAGGCCCTAATAATAAGAAGAGGAAAGAAACAGTACAGATACAATACGGGCTTCGCACGAGATGCCCGGGCCCTAATAATAATTTCAAAATATTCAAACATTTTGGTGAATCAGAGTCAGAATCAGAAATACTTTATTTATCCCAAGGGGAAATTGCCTTTAGTTACAGATGCTCCTATTAAAAAGTCTTAGAAGAAGTAGGAAAGTATAAATATATCAATAAAATTAAAACATAGCCTATTGTGCTATTGTGATATTGCACAATAGGCTATATTATATTATATTTTATTATATTATATTATATACAATAGGCTACCAATATCAATATTGTGATATTGGTGCGCATGCGCCAACCGTGCATGCAGCCTGTTGCGATCGCTCCTGCTAGTTTTCCTACTTTTAAACTATTTTTATCTTCTTATTTAATGTACTCTTTACTTTTTTGTTATTAGTAGTTATTTAAGCAGTTTCCTCTCTAAACATGCTTTTGGAGAGAGTTTTGGTCGTTTTTTTTGCCCTATAAGTACTGTCTTAGCTATGTCATGGCAACAGCTGACGTGCTGCTTTGTTTACACGAGAGATCAGCTGATTGCTCTAAAGCTGGCTGGCATGGTGATCAGACCTACAGAAATCGCTGAAGAGATCTGGAGAAGGACACCAAGGTTGCAGAAGGGGAAATAAGCAGCGGAGGAAAGAAGCCAGGCTAAGAAAATGGAAGCTTATGGAGAAGAGGAGATATAAGCTGTGTCTCCCCACTGTTACGATGGGCAACGTAAGGTCGCTGGCTAACAAGATGGAGGAGCTAATGGCGCTAGCCTGGAGTCAGAGGGAGTACCGGGAGTGTAGTTTGATGTGCTTTACAGAGACATGGCTGCATCAGGACATTCCTGATGACAACATTTCCATCGAGGGCTACCAGACTGTTCGGGCCGACAGGGACTGCACCAGGAGCGGTAAGCGGAAATGAGGGGGGGCTTGCCGTTCTTGTGAACAATCGTTGGTGCAATCCTGCTCATATTACTATCAAGGAGCATATCTGTTGACCGGACATTAAACTTTTGACCGTTGGACTCCGACCATTTTACCTCCCCCACGAGCTTTCCCATGTTTTAATGGTGACTGTTTACATTCCCCCCTCTGCTAATACGACCTCAGTGTGTGATGTCATCCACTCAGCCATAGCCCGGTTACAGACTGAACATCGGGTGACTTCAATCACGTCACCATAGACAAAGTACTGCCCAACTTCATTCAGTATGAGAGCTGTTCCACCGGAGAGGAGAAGACCCTGGACTTGCTCTATGCTAATGTGAAGGACACATACAGCTCCTCCCTCCTTCCCCCACGGGGAAGATCAGATCACAACCTGGTGCACCTCAGCCCCTGTTTTTTGCGCCTGGTGAAGATCCAGCCTGTGACCACAAGGACAGTGAGGAGATGGTCAGAGGGGGCTAATGAGACACTGAAGAGATGTTTTGAGACCACAGACTGGCAGGCACTCTATGAGTCAAACAGAGAGGACATTGATGAGCTCACAGAGTGCATCACTGACTACATAAACTTCTGTGAGGACTTCATTGTTCCAACTGAGACTGTTCATTGTTACCCAAACAACAAGCCGTGGGTAACGAAGGACATCAAAGCCATCCTAAACGAGAAGAAGAGGGCCTTCAGAGATGGCAACAGGGAGTAGGTAAGAATGATACAGAGACGCTTGAAGGTCAGGATCAGAGAGGCTAAGGAGGAGTACAGGAGGAAGCTGGAGTTGAGGCTTCAGCAGAACAACACCAGAGAGGTCTGGTGAGGGATGAGGACCATCACTGGTTTCAGGTTAGCTGGCAACAGAGAAGTTGAAGGCAGCGTTGACAGGGCCAATGAACTCAACCTGTTTTTCAACAGATTTGACACTGTGGCTCCTGCCCCCCCTGCTGACACCACCATCAGCACCACTGATACCTGCCTACTTTCCTCCCCTCCCCCTCCTGAGAGCTATCTTCACACCTTCTCCCCTGGTTTCCAGACACACTTCACCCCCCAACACAGAGACTTGATCCCTCCCCCCTGCTGGTCACCTCTGCAGTGAACATCACAGCTGACAATGTGAGGAGACAGCTGGTGAGACTCCACTCAGGCAAGGCTGCGGGTCCTGATGGTGTGAGCCCCAGGGTGCTCAAAGCCTGTGCCACCCAGCTCTGTGGAGTACTCCATCATATCTTCAGCATGAGCCTGAGTCTACAGAGAGTACCTGTGCTGTGGAAGATGTCCTGCCTCGTTCCTGTGCCAAAGATGCCGTGTCCCTGGGGCTCCAAGGACTACAGACCTGTGGCGCTGACCTCCCACATCATAAAGACTCTGGAGAGACTTGTCTTGGAGCAGCTCCGGCCCCTATTCATATCACACTTGGACCCACTACAGTTCGCCTACCAGCCCAAACTCAGAGTTGAGGATGCCATCATCTTCCTGCTCAACTGTGTCTACACCCACCTGGACCAGCCAGGGGACTGTCCTCTCTCCCTTTCTCTTCACCCTCTACACCATGGACTTCAGCTACTGCACTGAGACCTGTCATCTCCAGAAGTTCTCGGATGACTCTGCAGTGGTTGGATGTATCAGCGGGGGTGATGAGGCTGAGTACAGGGCTGCTGTGGACAACTTTGTCACATGATGTGAGCTGAACCATCTGCAGCTCAGTGTGACAAAGATCAGGGAACTGGTTGTTGACCTGAGAAGGACTAAGGTGCCAGTGACCCCTGTTTCTATCCACGAGGTCAGTGTGGACATTGTTGAAGATTATAAATATCTTGGAGTTCACATTGACAATAAACTGGACTGGGTTAAGAACACTGACGCCCTCTACAGAAAGGACCAGAGTCAACTCTACTTTCTGAGGTGGCTGAGGTCCTTCAACATCTGCAGAACTATGCTTAGGATGTTCTATGAGTCTGTGGTGGCAGGCTGAGGGTAGCTGACAGCAACAGACTGAACAGACTGATCCGTAGAGCCAGTAATGTTGGGGGAGTGGAGCTGGACTCTTTGACAGAGGTGACTGAGAGGAGGATGCTGTCCAAACTACATGTCATCTTGGACACTGTGTCCCACCCTCTCCATGATGTGCTGGTCAGTTACAGGAGTATGTTCAGTACAAGGCTAATAACACCAAAATGCACCGCAGAGCGCCACAGAAAATCATTCCTGCCTGTGGCCATCAGGCTGTACAACTTCTTACTCTGACTCTGACTCTGACCCCCCGACTCTGACCCACTCTGAATGTTAATGTTACTGATCTGAATGTCAGTAACTTCTCTGATGTGCAGTGATCCAGTTTGCAATAAGTAAATGTGCAATATTCTATATTCAGTATTCTATATTTAAATGTTGGTTAACTGTTGTATTGTAGATACAGAAACAAATATTTATTACAAGAACAAAATGTATATGTATATATATATATTAGTATTTAGATATATTTTATTTTTATATTAGTACTTATATTTTAATTTTATTGATATATTTATACTGTCCTACTTCTTCTGAGACTTTTGAGTAGGAGCATTCGTAACTAAAGGCAATTTCCCCTTGGGATAAATAAAGTATTTCTGATTCTGATTCTAATATAAAATAAAATATAAACACTAATATATAAATATACATATACATTTTGTTCTTGTAATATATATTTGTTTTTGTATCTATAATTGCAGGTGGCAGCTTGTTGCAGCATTGCTTGTTGAGTAACTTTTCTTGCTTTGTTTCCTTAATCATAACTCTGTTCCTACCAATGTGTATACTAGCTAGGTTCGTTGTTTGTGCATGTCCGGTCTTGCTGGACTCACTGGACAATGCTCATTGACATGAGGGAAGAGCTCATGGAGTGTCAAGTCCACATGCAATCAATCCAGCAGAGCTACAGAGGCATTGATAAGTGAAGGGAGCCGGTTGAAAGAAGGTAAAAATCAGGAGGAAAATCAAACTTTGCCTTCTGTTGATCATCGGAAACTGAGATCACTGGCAAACAAGTCATTATGGGTTCACAGCATTGGTGAGCAGTGTGAGTACCTAGAGTGCAGTCTGTGTTTCACTGGGACTTGGCTGAAGGTAAACTCACCAGACAATAGTCTTCTCGCTGGTACAGGCAGATAAGAGGATTCAGAGCAATAGGAAACGATGACCTATTTAAACAGCAGATGGAGAATGATAGTACATCTCAGAGAGAAGTATTGTCACCATTCATGTTCACAAGTGTTGGGACCTCAACCATGTGCTGCGTTACCTTCTGCAATCTCTGTGTGACGAGTTGTTGGAAGGGGGCTTTTGCTTTCACGCAGTAGTTAGCATAAGGGAGCAACTTAAAAACAAATGTTTGAATTCTTTTGACCTTAGCCACAATTCTTACCTTGCTGGATGGGATAAAGACTGCTTTAAGCGTTATGGACACTTTTGGATCCTCCAAGTAATGCAAGGTCCAGCTCAATGCAGAGGCTAATCCTTTCCCTAAAGGAAGACAGGTTCACTGAGGCCCCACTTTTTTATCAGAGTTGGCTCCACTGATCCTCCTCTGCCACAATGAGGAAAGTTAAATTCATTCCGCTTTGGGACGCTACAGCAGCCCAGCATGCATTCAGATCGGCAAGGCAGCAGGAAGCTATTAGTTCCAAGTGACTCAAAGGCCCTGTTTATAAAATACATTAACAGGGGTTTGTATTGGGTTCAGAACATCCGGATACCAAGTATTAAACTGTAATGCTTTGTGTGGATGAAGCGAAATGTGTTCTGAAAGTGGTTTGACATCTGATAGCTTGAACCACATGTAGTGATGGTCTAGGATGCTATCATCTGGATTGGTTTGGTCATGTAAATGTATTGCATACTAACACATATTACCACCACCCCAACCGACTGACATAATCCGCGGCAGTCCTCCAATGGCCAGATGGCATCATAATTAAGCACAAAATGCCAGCAAATAGCCTACTCAAAACATTGTCTATGGAGATGGATTGTTGTGCCTGGACCACGAGTAAGATACAGAGCCCTATTGTACACCCAGCGCAAATGTCATTTTTGCCACAAGTGTAGCAAACCCACTTGCGTCGGGTCTGTGTGTGGAGGGGCGGGAGGTCTGAGAATGAAGGCGGAACGGAGGCGTGTCCTGGCACATTTGCTATCGTACACCCGGCGGAATGAGGTGTGAGAATAAGTGTGCTTTGGACATATTTAGTGAAGTTAGTAAAGTTTCCTTTGAAAATATTTTTGATCACAAAATATGAAGTTTGAAGTAAACAACGTGCATATGGGAGTGTGTGTATCTCGCGTTTGGCTAAGAAGCAAATACCCCTTTCATTTATGTGAGCCATCCCCCACATTAAATTTCTAATTAGGAATGATTGTAATCAGAATGCTAAATTATTCTCAATGGACGGGACAGGATCACAGCTGTCGGATCATCTTTAACAGATCAGTCGCTGACAAAAAGATTAAATAAGAATTATCTATAACGTGAACCCTGAGCCAAGAGTTCTGTCTCCTCACCGCTGAATCTCCTTTCTTCATCTAAATTCAATATGAACAAGCGGCTGAAAGAAAAACAGTCCGTCAACCATTAATTACCACATGGAATTTATGTTCAAGGTTTGTGTGTGCCTGCGTGCATGTATATGTGCTTGCCTGCATTTTGTGTATTCTATTCAAACATTAATTTAATTTTTAGGTGTGTGCGTATGTGCCTGCATGCATGCGTGCGTGCCTGCATATGTGCGCGTTTGCCTGTGCAGGCGAAAATATAATGTAGAAATAGATTGAAAAAGTATGGAAATGTTTGCTTCTAAACAATTTGAGTTAAAGGGGGAATTAGCTGAGAGCTGTCTGACACAATACATTCATTGAGTGTTGTCCCTATCCAGCTGAATAAACAAATGAATGAATGAATGAATAAATAAATAAATCCTTGTAATTCAGCCGTTTACGTTTGCGCCGGGTGTACAGTAGAAATACGCCTGCGCCACTGGCACACCACGGAACCAGGGAATGACAGTGGATTCTATGATTGGCTCATGCATTTTTGGCTAGAGAAACACCCATGAAACACTTATGAATTGATGAGATTATTCTACACAGCTGATTGGACTACTAGATAGAAAGGGGAGAGAAAGCAAAGCCAAAAGCAAAGATAAAACTATATGTTAAACTAGATGTAAGCTATTTGTAAGTGTTTTCTAATAAAAATACTATTAATAACACTAGTACCAAAACCAATAATCATAATGCTAGTAATAATAATGATAATAATAAATATAATAACAATTGCTCTGAGCATCAAGCAGAGCTACATTTGCTGATGCGAAGTGGCATGGAAATCAGGTATGGACTTATTTGCACTTGACTCAGAGAGTGAGTTCCCATACGAGGTAATCACTGGAAATGTGATTGTTAATGCATTGTGTGGACACATGTTACTTGGTATCCAAAATGCCTTAAAGTAAATATGAACGGCTGATAATGCATTGTGTAAACAGCCTCAAAGTGAGGGATAATTTGTCCTAGCAGAGTCAGTATAGTTAGTAGGGATGGCTCGATACCACTTTTTCACATCTGATACCGATACCAATACTGCAGCCTTAAGGATTGGCCGATACCGATCCGATACTGATCCGATTCTTTTTGTTACTCTAAAAGTTGTTAATAATACTTGGATGTAATTTGCTTGATACTGGCATCAAAAACACCATGTTCACTGTGCAACAACTATTCTGGTCCCCTAAAGAAGGAAGAAAAATATATGACAACAACTGAAGTCATGTGTAACTGCTGTGGCTTTATTAAAACTTAAAGCTCACATCGCTTTTAACAGCATTTGTAAACACAGCAGACCCAGCTGCACCATTCAAATGTTTGAAATAAAATAAAAGTGCAACTTTGTGCAAATATTTAAATCAAATAAAATAATCCCAGTTTATAAACAGAAAAGTCACATTATACCTCAATTACATTGCAAAGCAGCAATAAATATTTTTATGAATTAACATAAAATAGTAGCTTCTCCACTAGAATAATGTAGGTAGAACTCAGTAAGTTACACATGGCTTCTTAAGACACAAAATCAAAATGATGCTTCATTCAGTTTGTTGTGTTAAAATGTCTGGTTTTGCTAGCACCCCTTGAGACACTCATTTTGCAAACATAACACTCAGCTGTTTTACTTTTCTCCTCCGTTAACGTAAAGTAATTCCACACGGCAGACATGACTACAACTCTGTGGGCTTCTGCTCATGTAATGAAAACACAGGCACATGGCAACCATGGCGACAGCGTGTCTGTGTTACGGCATGTCTCGCAAAGTGAAGTTGAGTATATATGAGATAGTTTGGGCTTGTGGATCGGATCGAACGGGTTCTAATAAAAAAATCTGATACCCGATCCAGTCATTTTGATCTGACTCGATACTGATCCAGTGGATCGGACCGGACCATCCCTAATAGTAAGCATGAAAGTTTCACTGTTTGATGTGTATTTTAAGAAACACTGCACCCTGTTTGTGCTTGACTTTTGTATTCTATTGCTGTTTGTCACTAGAAGCTGTTTTTTGTTTATTAACTTTGTGGACATTTTGCTGCTACTTTGTGTTGTCGTGTGCATGCTCACGATATGTCATGTTTCTAGTTTGAAAAAGGTCTGCAGATTTAGACCAGGAAAGTTGAGGAATGCTCCAAAAGAACCTGGGAAATTCCACAGGTTAACTGGAAACAGGCGATAGAGTCATGATTCTGTATAAAAAAGAGCATCCTGAAAGGCCCAGTCTGTCACCAGCAAGGATGAGGCAAGGTTTACCATTTTGTGAACAACTGAGTGGCCAAATAGTCCTGCAGTTTATGAACAACATTTCTTAACACAAAATTGTGAAGAATTTGGGGATATCACCATTTACAGTGCATAATATCTTCAAAAGATTCAGAGAATGTGGACGAAATCTCTGCATGCAAGAGGCAAGTCCAAAAACCAACACTGAATGTCTGTGACCTTTGATCCCTCAGGCAGCACTGCATTAAAAACAGACATCATTCTGTAATGGATATTGCTACATGGGCTCAGGAACATTTGGGAAAAGCATTGTCTGACTAGTCCACAATTCAGGTTGTTTTTGGAAATTATGGATGTCGTATCCTCTGCGCTAGAGAGAAAAAGGACCATTGAGATTGTTATCCGCACAAAGTTCAAAAGCCAGCATATTTGATGGTATAGAGTTATGCTAGTTACCATGTTATAGGTAACTTGCACATCTGGAAAGGCACCATTAATGCTGAAAAGCACATAAGAATTTTGGAGCAACATATGCTGCCATCCAGACAATGTCTTTTTCAGGATTGTACCTGCTTTTTTCAGTAAGACAATGCCAAGCCACACTCTGCTCGTGTTACAACAGCATGGGTTTGTAGCAAAAGAGTGCAGGTACTAGAATGGCCTGCCTGCAGTTCAGACTTGTCTCCAATTGAAAATGTGTTGTGCGCTGTGATGCACAAAATAAATACAAAAATGGAGCAACCAAAGTCGTATATCAAGCAAGAATGTGAAAGAATTACATTTTTAAAACTTTGACAATTAGTGTCCTTAGTTCCCAAACACTTACTGAGTGTTGTTACAAGAAAAGGTGACGTAACAAGGTGGTAAACACGCCCCTGTCTCCACTCTTTTGGAATGTGTTGCAGGCATCAAATTGAGAAGGAGTGTATATTTTAGTTGAACCAATCAACTTTATCACCTACAGATTGAGACATACAAAAGAATTCAATCTGCCGCATATTTTTTAACTTAGTATCCAAACCAACTTGTAAATAAACAGCTATAAAAGTCAAAGTGGAGAAAAGGAAATGAAAATGAAAAGCCTTGGTGGCGCTACATGAAAGGTCAGAGGTCACCAAAATCAATAATATTCTTCAATTCGGGGTCTTGATTGGCCACAACAAATTTTACAGCAATTTATGAAAAAATTATTTTAAAATTGTGTTACTTCAAAACAGACTGAGTCACTCAATACTGCAACCTGTCCATCATTCAATACAGACTAGGTTGTTTTTTTTTAAAGTAGTTTAGAAGAAATAAAGCTGGCTTAGAACTGTCTGCTGCAGAAGAACTGAACCTATAAATTAAGTATCTGGGAAAGGAGTCTTCACAAAATGTCAAAAGAATAAAGGCAGTCAGTGTCAGAAGTTCTCTCACTGGACTGATGATGGCATGGGAGTGGCTTTAGGAAACATATAGGTCAGTAAAATAGAAAATTCACTAAGCTAGAAATTTTTTAGAGAATCACTGCAAAAGACCCAGAGGCTCAAGGATCCAGCATAACGCCTTGTGAAGGTTCTTCACTGTCAGGGGCCGGCAAAACAGATAAGATTTGACTATGTTACAAATTTTGTAGTTGACTCATCAGAACTAGGGATGAACAATTCAATTTTCAAAGATGTGGAACAGTACCTCAATATAGTGAGCTTGCTAGAGCTGTGCCTGGTTGTGTGGGAATGCATGATAAGCATTGCCCACTGTATTCTGGACTGCATGTTGCTCCAGCAAGGTTCTGTCTGTCTGTCATTGCAACTGTCATGGCTAAGGTGGCAGCAGTGATGAACTCTCATGCCAGTGTCATCTGATCCAGAGTCACCACACCATCAATGCTCCTTTACCTCAAAACTGGTGTGGGCTTCAGTGGGCAGCAGAGACACCCAGCACCAGGAGTGTCACGTTGTTTGAGGTGTGGCTACTCCCCTCTTGAATTTAGTGGAGCAAGCGAAACAGGGGAGAGGATGCACTTTTCCCATTTTGTAGGTGTTGGTTAATAGGCTGAGGACACATTTTGTCATTGGTAATTCATGAAAAAGTGTATTTTGCATAGTATGGGACCTTTGAGCAGCATCAGCAATACCTCACCTCTAAAAGCTGGAAAATTTTAAAAAATGTAGCCAAAACACTGATTAGGTCCAAATTGTTTCCATATATAGCTGTACCTTTTTATTTGTCACTCTTGAGCACAAATATGTGCTACTTTCTCCTTGAATATTTCTTAAGGCCAATGGTTATAATGTATGACAGTTGACAATTTAACTGTATTAATTTCTATAACCCTCTTTTTTGTCTGATTTTCCAACAGTGGATACAAAGTAGCTGAAATACATCTTTGTATCTTGTAACACTGTTCTTTGTTTGCAGCATGATCCGTATCAGCAGGAATGGCTGGCACACACTCATCAACTTTCTTTTCCACATTGGACTAACATTCGGCGTTTTTGCTGGGGGCATCAATCAGATCAACTTACCTTTTGTGTGTCAAACTGTAAGTTGTTGCTTTCCACTTTTTGTTATTTTACAGCAGTTTATCAGCCCAGAAAAATTTAAAGCTTCACTGGCAGGTATAGGCTTTACTTAGAAACAAGAGAGGCATCAGTGTCCACAGGAAAGCGTTCGTACACATATGAAGTTAAATGTGTTATAATTGTAATTTCTCGCTATTTTCTAGTTTCCATTCAGGCTGCTCAAGTTAAAAAAAATAGTGGCTTTGAGTTTGTACTTATGCATATTGGTACTTCGACCGAATAAATACATTGGCTTTTTAACACGTGGTGATGTAAATTGGCATACTGTCATCAAGCCCACTGCCAGTATTACTAAATATCCAATTCAGTAATGATACAGTACTTGTAATAAGTCTGAAGGGACGTGATTACTGAATATAACTTCAGTAACAATGCAGTAATACTGCTTTATTACAAACAAATTTAGATCATGGTTTCTTAACCTTAAATGATTTTGTATCTGCAGTTATGTATTCCAACTCCTGTATTCTATTCGAAGTCAATCATGTATCATAGCAACATCAAATAAGAACTGTGTTTTTTATGGCCCCCCACAGAATCTGGGTACAACACCACTGCTGTAAATAAAAAACACAGGTTTCTGTCAGAACACTATCAAAGGAAATGTAAGTGTCAACTGCATAAAGACATCTGTGGAATCATAGTAATGCTATGTCCTAATCTTATGTCTCATTTAAACTTGTCCACCTTGGCATCTAGCAGCCCTGTTTTTTGTTTTTTGGTTTTTTTTTTGCAAAGTACGCACATGACAAATGACTAAGCCATTTCAAAATTGCACTTGTCCTGTTCTCTTACTCAGTCACTCAACTTTATGTTTTCCATTAAATTAATGTGTCTTAAAAGAAATTCCTATTAGTGTAGTTCAGTTATTTAATGGACATACTGTAAGGCATTTCCTACTCTGGACATGTGGACATAGACTTGTTTGATTAAAGTGACATATTCATTTATTCATATCGACACTTTCTTATGTAGCATTGTAGCTATTCAGTTAGCTGCATGATGTAGAAAAAATGGATTGAGGGCAATTTGTTGGTAGTGACTACTCATCTCAATTTCATGTACAAAATATCAATACAAACACATACTAATTTGGACACAAACTGCCTTTAAACATCTTTGTGTACACTTTTATGTTTGTCAGGTTGGCATCGTGCTCCATTATGCTTCTTTGTCTACTATGCTATGGCTGACATTTACCACTAGAAACATCCGTAAAGATGTGTCCAAAGACCCACTTCAGACCCAGGGTGGTAATAGATCAGCCCAGGCTCCCACCAAACCAACCATCCTCAGATAAGTTGTGAACTAGTAAGCATGCCTTTATGGGAACAACAGATCTGAGCAATATTCTGACTAAAACTGTTAATTACCATGTGTGAAGTTACTGCTTAATTGGGGTCTGTCAACAATCAGTATCTTGCATTTGAAAACTATCAAGAGAGCATGATGTAAGAAAGCTTGGAAGTTGCCAAACTGTGTTGCATGGGGCAAGGCCTTGAAAACCAGAATGCTCCTGATGTACATTCCATTGGTGTGTGATTGTGTGTTTATGAGTTCCTCTAAATGGAGGTAATGACAGTGTTGTTAGCAAGCCAATGTTTGCCATTACCTCCCACTTACCCCAACTGTAAGTTAGAGATGTTAAAGTCAGCCAGTGTTTATGTTACTTAACTCAGGGGTGGGGCTTCAGGAGAGCTGGAGAAGGCGGACACGCCCATGACTTGTGCCCAGAGGAGCCCGGAGTATGGGCATGGTCTGTTTAACATCACCTGTCATGCAGGTTTATACAGGGGTTATATAGGTTGCCCCAGTCAGGATTGAGTCATGGTTGCTAAAAAATTAACAAGAGCGACTGACTTAGGTGATGCAGTAGGTGTAAAATATTGAATAAAATGTTGTGCTGCATGACTGGCTTTATTTTCACTCTCACATTTAACTTTATGATGCGCAAATTTACAAGGGGATTGCCGATATTGTCTCCAAGTGTATTTTGGGTAAAACTCGTCACCAACCAACATCATCATCAGTCACTGGTCAACAGATTGCAAACTAGGTGGAGCATTTTTACGGACTAAGTTAACATGAGTGGCACTTCATATAAGCATAAAAGTGGAGTGGCAAAGTGAAAGGAAAAGGAAAAAGGAGAGCAAGGAAAAGCCAAGTTACAAAAACTGGACACATATTTTGTTTGTCGTCCTGGAGATGAAAAATCATTAAACACAATGTGTGAGTTAGTTGTAAACTGTTGGTGAATTGTAGTAGGTATAGCGGTGATGTCAGGGACTCAGCAGTTGCTAGCTGCTCCAGGGTAGAGCCAGACCTGGTGCCTGACCATGTAGCCTAATGTTTTTGTTGTTCTCTTGGTTTTTTATACTTCATGTCCGCTTGATGGACTTCAAAGTGACATAGTCGCCTTCTGTGGTGCCGAAGCTTGTAAGCCCCACTTACATGCTTGTGGGCATGTGTATGTTGTAAAATGATGTTATCATGAGCTTTATTATTTGAGTTTAAAGGGCCCGGTCATTTGCCCCGCTCCTGGCCCAGCTCTGATTTGTTCTGCTAGTAATATATTAATTGGTGAAAATTATTTTATATGAATCAAAGATGACCAAGGTTCTTGTCAATGGACACTAATTAGACCTAGTCTTTGTCCAGAGAGGGACATGCCAAGGACAACCTCTGTCACCCCTCCTTTTGCACTGGCTCTTGAGCCACTGGTGGAAATGATTAGGAAGCATAAAGAAATCAATGGAGTTACACTAAGCTGCGCTTTCGTGCACTGCTCTCGCGTGCAGCAAATCTATGCAGTGCATCAAATAAAAACCAACCTGAATTGTAAATAAAATAAACACATAACAATTTATTCTGCACCATTTTCAATGCAACTCAGTGAGTGACAGGTGACAACGAGCTGTAACTACGGATAAAACAATGACTAACAATGTCCAGCCAATGATATGATGCAGTTCACGTCATATTAACTTACACAGCCAATCAATGTCATTAACAGTGCTTTATGCATATATGCCTCTGTTTTTCAGGTTAGCATACAGCTAACGGTGTGGCGGAGTTAAGAGAGGTAAATGCTGCTAACCCCTTATTATGGCAAAACGAATGGGCAGTGGCCCAGCCACTCACCAAGCCAAAGTGAAAAAAGAAATGTGGTGCTTTTAAGATGGATGTTGTATGAGACAACATACTACACAGCTCATGAAAAACAAGATTTGCGTCGTTTTCATTGTAAGTGGGCCAAATCACTTATATTAAAAAGTAATCTAACAGAAATTACTGCTGTAATTTGATTCAATTCAATTCAATTCAATTTTATTTATATGGCATCAAATCACAACAAAGCTCTCTCAAGACACTTTATATATAGAGCATGTCTATACCGCACTATAATTACATTTATATTTAAAATTTATAGGAACCCAACAATTGAAAGCAATTCCCACATGAGCAAGCACTTGGCGACAGTGGCGAGGAAAAACTTC
>JAPZDZ010000014.1:18525993-18543115 GCA_029783805.1 Acanthurus tennentii
CCAATCTACTTTTAGAGATTTTTGGAACCACCAGTAGGTCTGCGTCCTGAGACCTTAATGGTCTAGTTGGATAATAGAGTACTACGAGCTGTTTAAGATAAGATGGTGCCTGGTCGTTAAGCGCTTTGTAGGTAAGAAGGAGCATTTAAACAAAGCCTAGCGTGGGTTGCACACAAATTTTTTAACCTTTTTATATGTATTTATATTTAATTATTTATCTGCCATTTAAGCTATATTTGATTTTAAAGCTCTGCTTTAGTGGCTTCTCTTGAGTCCTGCTACTTGAGTCCTGTTCTCTTATGAGCTTGTGAGTACCTGCTGTTTGTCCTGTCTGTTTTGCATCCTCTGTCAGTGCTTCTTGTGTTTCTTTGTTTAATGTTTTTAAATTAACATTTACTGGGAGAAGTGAACTGCGCATGTTAAACTTAAAATGAAAGTTAGGGAGCAAAGATTTGTGCGCCCCCAGAAATACGTCATTGTAAACATTGTTCAACATTTTTGTAATCTAAATGAATAACATCTGCATTTTTATTGCAGATTACACATTTTAGCAAATGCTATACATGTTTGCTTATTTAAAAATATACATGTAATAGTCATTTAGAAAACTGTTTTATTCAGTGAAGGTCTATGTGATTCTTCTTAATGTGGAACAGGTGGGGCGGCGCCGTAGCACCCACTTATTGATCAGCCACCCCCAAACAGGTAAGGCCTGGCATAGTAACTCAATAGAGGAAACTCAGCTCTTGATGACTTAGTCACTGACTGCAAAGGATTATCCTCACAGTATTGAAAGTAGTCATTATGTTTGCATTTAAGGGAAATTGCCCAAATACTTTTTAGCCTCTGAAAATTGGAGGACTAAGCATTTAAAATCCTGTGATTCCTTTATGCAAATGGTGTCAAAGTTGATGCCTTATTTTATCATATCTTGACAGCTTTATTTCAAATCCATTGAAGTGGTAAAAAGAGGTAAATCTACAAAAGCTGTGTCACTGTCCAAATACTTCTAGACAAACTGTATGCACTTCACAAAAATCTCGCTATCAGAATCTTTTTTAAGATAATATTTACTGCTGTTGCATTAACACTTAATTTGTTTTTTTCTTAGTGGTCCTAATAAACAGGATATATTAGGAAAATAATCTATCATTGTATAAAAGAATGCAAAAAACCAAAGTTATTACAGGAGCTTTTAAAAAAGTTAAGAACACAATAACATGTGATCTTACAAATAAGGATCTTTTTTTTCTAGCAATACTTTTTTTTTTTTTAATTCTTGTAATCCAGTTGTAGAGAATCATTTTGCAATTACCTACTGTATACCAACAATACCACTAGTTAAATATTTAGACCCACATAAACTGATGCTTCTGAAAAGACACATGAACCAACTACATAAAATAAAGGTAGGAAATCCTATATATGGTCTTTTGCTGCCATCATGTGGATCTTTTCAGAATCATCAAAATAAGACAAAAATGAAAGGATATGAAGTGTCATGTTATTATTTTATTAATACTATATAAAGCAAAGAAAAATCACAAATCCATGATAACACTGATGGATGTACCATCATATGTGATCTTTACAAGTTTAAAAAAATAGGAAACAAAAGAAATACATAAATAATTTCTGTAAGGTATGTAAATTTGCTAGAGGAGAGTTCACCACTAAATCAAACAAAAAATACTTACAAAAAGTACATATTGTCAGCCCGCCCAATGACATTTGAGGCACTTTGCATGTAGATTTAGAACACATCTGAACAGCCTGACAAACTTGAACAGTTTACTGCGCTGAATGAGTTCATTATTCGGAAAAAAACATCAGTTGTGGTAGAGTAAAACACCATCATCCTGATAAATAAGTGAAAAGGGGAAAGAAGGGGGTGAATAGTAAAAGTTTATTTGTGTATAAACTGGAATGGACCTCCATGTTTGATTACTTTTAATTTTAAGCTCATACCTATGACTAAATAAGCCAATGTAGTAGTGTACCCCTCAAGTAATGAGGACTTGCAATTATCACGGTAAAAAAAAATTTAAAATATAGCTTCTCTCTGAAATTTCATGGTTATAGAAAAAACCTTTGGTCTCAGCAGTGAAAAAAAAGAAAAAAGAAAAGGAAATGCCAACAGACTGTTTTCAAACAGTATGTGCATTCCCATCCAAAACACACTGAAATTAGAACTGAAGTTTATCTGGTGTTTGCATCCATTTGGCTGTGATAAATTCAAGTTGTCTGCAATTGTGGTGGTGGTGGTGGTGAGGACCTTAAAACAGGCTAAAAAGTTAGTAAAATATGTTATCTTTAACATGTTGCAGTAACTATATAACTATCAAAGAATAATTTTTTTGTCATTTGTAGCAACCTGTTCTGCATCACCTAATTACCTGTAGCCTTTATGAAGACCAGAGATCACAATATTTCAAATGAATACCTGCCAATAACTGGCTATCAATCCCAGTATCCTTATTTTTACATCTAGAGGCAATAAGAAAATATGGTTTAGTTGGCTTGGCTGGTTTGGTAGAGTTGTGAAATAACTTTGAGATGAGAAATTGGATTATGATAGAGTTGACTTCAAGCAAACAAAATGTTCCAGAGAAACATACATGATATCGTTATCTAAGCTAGGATTATTATCTACTTGAGCTCTGTACTTGTTATCATATATCAAAAGTTTGAAAAATATGCTTCATTTTCTTCAGGGTAATAAGATGAGAAAATCAATATTAACCTAGCCTAAACTCACCATAAGGACTGGAAGCAAAAAATAAAAAAAACATCACTGTCCTACGCATCAAGTTTACCAGCTGTTGTAAGCATCAGGCTTAGCAGTTGTTGTAATAATAATGTATTCATCAAGCTTAACAGGTATTTGAAGGTGTAACCAGACAAAAACCAGGCAGTCTCTTTTTTTTTTTTTATCTTTAGCCAAGCTGAGCTAACCATTTCCTGGCAACAGTATATATGTTTTCAGTTTCACTGATAATTCACATACATCAGTGGAATGTAGCTACTGCTAATTCTACAGTACTCAAGTTTTAGAGAAAAAAATCAAGTTATTAACCCCCCAAAAATGAAACGCCTTTTTTAATTGGAGCAGTGGAGCAAAATGAATAAAATATTTAGCAATGGTGAACAAGTGAACCTTGCTGAAGTCAGAAATGTAGTATTTGGAAACTGTCTGTTGAGAACCTTTTGAAAATGAAAAATTAAAAAAAAAACCCATTAACATGGACTGCACTTTTCATTTACTTTTGCATACTGAATGGGATAAAGGAAGTAAAATGTTTGTAGTATCTTATATTACCATGTAATACAATAGTTTAAACCTTTGAAGAAAAAGTAGGTCGAATCTAATATTCATAAAAATGTATGTACAGCTTACTGTTACAAAAACTGACAGACTTGTAGAACAATGTTGATGAAATAAAAGTCAAAGCTAATGCTAGGTACGAACAAAGGCCCTTGTTCAGGGCTCCTTATACAATTAATGTCTTAAGAGTGTGACAAAAGTATCATAGAACTGCTAAATCCCCTCTGAAAAATTTATAGTGACTTTTTTTTGTTTTTGAACTTAAGTTAGTTCAAGAAAATTTGTAACTTCTCTTTCTGTGATTTTCTGTGTTGCCTGGGTTCTGTAAGTGCACTCTGTGAAAAATTGCTCATACTTAAAAAAACATGTTACCCATGCAATATAAAAATTTTTGCTCACATTTTGAACTTCTGCTAAAATAATTTGAATTAGCAATCACTCTCATAACCATTACCATCAGAACTTGCAGCAGTAATACAGGTTCAAGTGGCAAAAAGATCTCAATTTTTCAAAGTTGTGCAAGCGGCTACAATTTAGTTGTTCTGTAGAGCCTGTTACAGTAACACAAGGCTCAACATTATTGCCTACCCAACTGCATAAGCTAGCCAGGTTTAGAGTAGTCAACTACTATATTATGCATTTCCAGAATTCTAATTTAATTTAAAAAACAAAACAAAATTCATGTCATAGTCACACTAACATCAACTGCTTCCCCTTTACAAATTGAAACTGTCAAGACTTCTGTCAAAAAAGTTACTTAAATTAACAAATGTTCTATCTAAAAAGCCTTCCGGCAACTTAAGGATTATAATTTCTTCCTTTTCCTTAAAACCTTTTAATTTCTGCAGAAGGTGTTTCACTTAGACTAGACTAGACTAGACTAGAATAGAATAGAATAGAATAGAATAGAATAGAATAGAATGTACTTTATTTATCCTGGAAGGGGAATTCAGATATGTTATGATATCTTATACTATAAATTTATTTTATAATAAGTTAACAATAATAAATAATAGTTCAAGTAAGGGAATGTAGTTTTTTTTTTGGAAACTAGGCCATTCATCTAATGTCTGCTTGCTGAAAATGTAAAGTAATGTCTATAACCTCAAGCAATGATCAGTTCATTTTACCAGTCAATCAACAGATTGTTTTTTAGCTGCATTTTCTACTGTAACCATCATGTAGATTTCTCTGTTACTTCATCATTATTATTATTGTTATTATTACGGGTCCAAGCACAAAGTGCTCACCAGCATTTTGACTTTTGTCAGCATATTGAGGGCAAATAGACAAACAGCACAAGCACATCTCAATGCCAAAAGTTTTGACATTATGTGACTGAAACCACTTCTCTTTAGTGGTGCAGAAAGTCATTATTATCACTACTAGTAGTAGTGCTATTATTCTTATTGTACACTCACATGTGTCCTTCATATTGTCATACACGGTCACTTTTACTGGTTACATTTTAACCATTTTATTCTACCAGTATTTTTTGTATCATTGTTTCTGTGCATCTCTGTCTCCCTACAACCCCTGTCCTGTTCTTTTTTCTGTCATACCCTCTCTCTCTCTTTCCCTTCCTTCTTCTTTTTCTCTCTCTGTCCATTTCCCTTTTCCTTCTGTCTCTTTTCTTCTTCTTCTTCTCTTCTTTCTCTCTACTTCTTAACCCAACTGGTCCCATCAGATGACTGCCTGCCTCTGAGCCTGGATCTGTACTGAGCTTTCTGCTGGTCAGAAGTTTATCCTCACCCATGTTGACAAGTGTTTGCCCTTGTGGGCATTGCTTTCAATTGTTGGGTTTTCACAAATTTAATTTGTAGAGTGTGGTCTAGACCTACTCTATATGTAAAGTGTCTTGAGAAAACTTTTGTTGTGATTAGGCACAAAATGATTTAAAATTTGACTTGACTTGACAATATTTAATTGATAAATCCAAATTCATAATTGTGATGATTTACTGTTTATTTTTGTACTCTATGATAATAAACTGATTATCTTTAGTTGTTACATTGTTTGACAAAACAAGACATTTAAGAATCATCATGTTCTTAAGAAAATAGTGACAGGCATTCCTTATTCCTAACAAGTAAAGTAAAGCATTTATTGAAGAGAATTTTGTCTGCGGGTTAGTTGAAAGTTAATATAAAAATAACTGTTAGTTCCAGCCCTAGTTTAACTATTACCAGTTTCATTTCATTTAAACTTACAGGGCATAACTACTCATAACCTCTACAATTACAAATGTCAATTATCAAAAAAGTGCAACCTTTTTTAACTCTTAGCTCTGTAACAAGCCTGTCGGATTATCTTACTAAGTCTCTCTCGATTGTAACATTATGCACCAACATCTTTAATTTTTAATAAAGATTATAACCCACAATAAAGTACAATTGCAAAGCCAATTAATTGGACCCTCAGGAATTTATCGGTAAATTCAGAAATTACATGTGGATTTGCATTATTTCAAACAGGAGCACAAACATAATAAACCAAAATATTGTTGCATTGAAACTGCATAGGGTACAGAATGGGCTGATATGTATTTCTCAAGCTTAGACAAAGAGTGAGGACAACATCCCTGTTCAAAAAAATTCTGAATTCCTCTTTTTTGAAAAAGTGTTATTAAATCCTGCTAACTGAAACACTTGGTGGACTACTTGTGAAAAAAGGGCCATTTATAACAAATGCATGCTAAAGGTTGACAAAATTCTGTCAAGGAAACGGTAAACTAATCCTGACAATAGAATATAATAGTGTAAAATTATATCCTGTTTACATCATACAAAAAAGGAATAACTTGGACCAAAACACTTTTTTTATCACAAGTAAAAGAAAACTGACTCCTTCTACAAGCTTTACATTTAAGCTATACAAATATAGTTTCCTGTCCATATGTGCAGGATCTAAAAAGATAGAAAAAGTCCCTTAAAGTAGGCCTAATCTTTTTTTAAGAAATTTATGAACAAAAAATGACAAACCAGATTAATATGAAATAACCTGAGAATTTTTACCCAACTCGGCATGAAACTGTCAGACAACTTTTTGTTAGCTAGTCCTCTTACAACAGCTCTTAGTTACAGTGTACAATTTTCACAGTTCAATTTGATCTGTGTGCATGAAATAAATCATACTTGCAATACATTAATCACCAACATATGCACCCATGAAAAGATAAAATATGATTTGATAAAATAAGAATATGGACTTACAGGAACAGAATTTAATAAATGTACATTAGAGGATCATTAAAAAAATATACAACTTGAACCATATTTTCCACCTCACAAGGCAAGAGTATCAACCATTTAATGGCGATGGAAACTTTCAGAACAGTTTATTCCAGTCTCTAGTTGCTTCCATGAGGTGCCGCTGGCCATGGCCGATCCAATCTTCTTGGCTGTTAAAAAGTCGACCACAAAACCAACACTCAAAAACCACAGGCTTTTGTCTAAAACCTGATAATTTTTCCACTATTTCATACTTTTTCTTGCTTTTTTTCCGTAGCTTCAGTTTGAGAAGGAATCTCTCTTGGATAGAACTCTGAATTGGACGAGGTCTTGTGTAGTTGTAGTGAGATGTCAAAGTTTTGGTCGAGGAATTCTTCCAGAGCACATCAAGCTCAGCAAGTGCTTCAACAGTTTTCTGAGACAGAGAGACCTTAGTAACAGCACCTTTATATCTGTGAACTACCTTCATGATATTGGCCACTTCAGGAATGTCTGCATCTGGATGATTGAGCACCACAATAGGTTGGTATCTTCGAGGGCATTTGACCTGCTGTAAAGAACTGAATGGGGAAAGTCTTAATGTTCTTTCAACTTCTTTGGCTACTGGCTTCCATAACACAGTAGTATCTTTCTCAGTCAGTACTTTATTTGTGAGTCTTCTAGCTTTATGCACTGTTGCTGGAAGTTCATCGAATAACTGTTTCCTGCGCCTTTTCCTTTGACTTGGAGGTCGAGTTGACCTTGGGGCTAGGACAGGTTTTTCCATTTCTAGGGGTGGTACCTTTATATTCATCTGAGTGGGTGACATGCAAGATTCCTTGACATTTTTCTGTGCAGTATTTTGTATGGTGAGCAGCTTCTTTACTCCACTGGGGGCATTTACATTAGCTTTGTTTGATGAAACTAGAAAACACTGGGTCTGAGGTCTTGTGGCTAACAACAAAGGCTGACTGCTTGAGGTGGGAGTGCCACTTGTTAGAAGGCTACCAGTAGGAGTGACAATTTTAAATATGACCTTGTTTCCAGTACTTTCATTTGTTTGGCAACACTGAGTACCAGTCTTTGCATCTTGATTGTTTGATTTGGGAGGAGATATGTATCGGAGCAAGAATGCCTGTCGTCCAGTCTGAAGAGTGTTAGGTTTGTCTGCAGAACTAACAGGCATCGCTAAAACTGGTCGTGAATTCAGTGGGAGCTGAGTACTTGTCAGTCTAAAGCCAGGACTATCAGGGGTCTGAACAAATGGAACAGATCTCTGAACTAAGTAACAAGTTGGCTGCATCTTTGCTGATTTTTCAGTAGGTGTGTTATGTGGTGTACTTGAAAGGAGCACAGGACCCTTGACTGGGTTGTTTATAAAGTAGTGATTTGAGGTTGTGCTAAGATATGGTTGAACTGCAGAGAGAAATTTTGTCCCTTTTTCAGCAGCTCCTGCAGTTGGTGCTGATGAGCCTATCTTTCTATTTTTTGAGGTGAGGGTTAGACCGGTAGAGTTACTTGATCTTTCTAACCCTGGTACATAAGATACATTGATCTTGGGATTTGCAGAGTTGGTTATCAGTTTAAAACCTGGAGTGGCCTTGACCTGCATTGGCAAGGAAAATCTATTCTCAGTAGTCTTCAGAAGCACTGGTTGCTTACCCTCTGGCAACTGGAGAATTCGTAGAGTTGTTTTAGTTTGTTTTAAAGAATCATTTCCTGCACTTGAAGATCTGACTCTTTCCTTATTAAGTTGCTGGGAAATTATTGCATCTGAATGTTCCTTCACAAAACTACCCAAGGAAGTTGAACAACTCTTTGTTTCTGACTGTTTTTTGGAAATAGGAATGCTCTCCTCCTCAATTTTGATAATATTAAAGTCTTGGAGCACTGATTCAGGATTTTCATCATCAATGCTAGGATCTTCCCCCATGCACTCGTCGACTTCAATTTCACTTTCTGGCCCTTTCTTTAAGCCCTCCCAATTCTTTTCTTGTAACATGTCTTCCCCTCTGCTACTTTCTGTTAATGGTTTTGGAAACTCTGGTAAGGTCAAGCTAACTTGTGATGACTCACAAATATGTTCTTTGTGTGTTGTATGTTTGTAAATTTTGTCAAAATTTTGTGTAGTAGTAGGCAAACTGCTAAATGTTTCTTTAGAGTAATTGTGAAAGGTAAATACTTCTTTGTTCGGTGAATTTTGTGCGCAACTTTCTGTACCCAAGGCACATTGTCTGTGACAAACAGAAGTGGGTTGGGATGGCCTTGAAGAAGACACTGGATACGTCAAAAGCTTTTTAAAAACTTTCTGGTCATTTTTATGCTTACTCTTAGTAACCCTATCATGGTTGTCTTTTTCCTTATCATTTTCTTTAGTGTTTAAGGTAGAATTCCATTCATTAATGGCTTTGTTTTCTACTGTATCAGTCATAGATAACTCATCTGCAGTCCTACAGTTTTTTTCTGTGTTTTTAGAGAACTGGTTGTGAAACAGTGTTTCCTGAGCAACTTCTGAAGGCATAGAGAAACCAGTGGTTATACCAGCACACACTGTTGAAGTATTACAGATTTTAGGATTGCTATGGCTGGTTGCAGAGTTAAATGACATGGAGACTGAATTTCTATCAACCTTACTTCTCTCTAAGTATGTTGTTTGACTTGGGTGCCTTTGATTGCCCTCATAATCATTTTCAACAGGATATAATGAAGCTCCACAAGTCACAGGCCCATTGAGTAAATAATTAGTTTCTTCCCTGGCTTCATCTCTAAGTGGGCTGGAATTGAGGTTCCAAATAGAGGTTTCTTCCTCCTCAATCTTCACTTTAACAGCCATGATATCATCTTGATCCATCTGCATGCAAGATCCACTTCTTGGTGAAACAGCAATGCAGTGTGACATTGAGCTCTTGCTATCCACATTTTCAACACAAATTTCCCTTTTATCCAAGACAGGATTCTGCGCTGAATAGCCTACATCTTCAACTGATGGTTGAGTGGATGAGTCTTGCTTTGTTGTAGGTATTACTTTGAGAACTAAATGTTTTTTGCCATCCACGACCTTGAATCCCATTACTTTGGTTGTGCAGTTGGGGGGGAGAGATATTTTGTTCTTAATCATCAGAACAGTCAGCCCATTAGGATTGGTGTGACTTGCAGCTTCAGAATTTACTGAGTTGTCACACTCCTGTAACATTACTGGAATTGATTGCTCTGTGTAATGAGATCCTTTACTCCAATGTTTGTTGTCTTTTTTTGCTACAATCCCATCCCCAAAATGGTGGGCTTCCTCTAAGGACATCTCTGGTTTAATTAGCCTGCCATTTTGGTTTGGTAAACTCCCGGAGAGACAGTTTAGTTTTGATATCCTCTGAGCCTCCTGTATTTCACCACCCTTTTTTAGCAAAAGTTTTAAACTTGCAGAAGAATTTGGTAGAGAGTCACTGTCCTCTGTAGCCTTCCATACATTCTTTCTGTCAGCCTCTCTGTGAACAGCTGCCATGTGTTTTTTAAGGTACTCGCTTCTTGCTGCACCATATCCGCAGATCTGACAAGTAAAGGGGAATGTACCCGAGTGAGCTTTCATATGCCTATGGCAATCGTCTTCATTCAAGCTAATATGTCTGCATTTTGTACACTTCCAAGGACTCTCATTGTGATGATGGATGTGCTGGACAAATGTACCTGCATCCACAGTTGTAAACTCACACCAGTCACAGTTAAAATGTCCATTCAGACTATGACACATGATGTAGTGTCTGGTAAGCAAGAGGAGGGAGTATTGAACATCATCATTGCAGAGCTCACATCTAACCAGAGTATTCCTGTGCTCAATCCGATGGCGTTGCAGAGCAGGGAACTCGTTTGTGACAAAATCACACAGGTCGCAAGGGTATGTGGGAAGGGTTCCTTCATGAACCGCCCGGAAATGTTTAAGGAGATCATTGGGGCTATATGTGGAATCATCTTTACACACTGAGCATTCAAAACTCAGAATCTTTCCAGAGAAAACAGCCCCCTGCTGAATTTTACAATGAGCTTTATTAAGAGAGATTTTATCCTTCTTGGTGGAACTCCCATTTTCTTTGATGAAATACTCCTCTGCATTAGTTAAAACTGACCCATCTGTCACTTCTCTGATATGCCTACACACAAAGTCCTTTACCTTTTCTTTTTCATCCACTGTTATTGATATATTGCAGTTTTTGGCAGAATCGTGAGGTTTTGTGATGTCTTCTTCCATACTTGTAAACCTGCATATATCTGTAAGAGAAGAAAACATGTATGGTCTTTATGCCCTTCACATAATTTCTGATTGACTCTTGGGTTGCTTACTCAGTATGTTCTGGATCATTATATATGTTTACACTGAAGTTCTTTCCAAACAGTTTTGCAGTATTTGGCTAAATCTGAGCAGACAATATAGCCCTATGCACATCAGGATACACCCTGTTGTTTCTATTAGCAATCACATTACCAATAACACAATGACCAAGTTCCATTGGCCATACATGTCATGTAATAATAGTGCCACTACCTTATTTGACAAATAATGTAGGGTGCTTCAGATAAATAGTTGTTCCTCTCATTATCCACACTTTTCCACACACATCTTCCCATCAGTCAGGTACCAGTTAAACATGATTTCATCTAGTTCCATGTGTCTCTTGATTGAAGACACTGAAAATAAAATGTCTACCTCCTCAAGAATTTTCTTAGTAAGGGTTGCTCAGTTCTGCTCACTCTGACTGGCCAGTCAGCTGATTTGCAGCTACAGCATAAAGTTGGGTTGCATTACTCCATAAGTGGACTTTGTTTCAACTTTTTCTGCTGCAGTGGCCTGCATTTCAATCAAACCCCTAGTGGCTCTTTCAATGGAGTACTTACATTAAAATAAACAACCAATCTTTCTTTTTCCATACAGCGCCAAATTTGGTCTAAACAGGCCCTGAGGCCATGAGCAGCAGGGGAGAAAAAGAGTGAGCAAAAGCAAAATTGAATCTTTATTGACTTAGTGATATCATAGTTCTTAGAATGAAGTTCATGGATAGATGTGAAAAGTGTGAACTTCAAGAAGCTGAGTGAACTCAAAACTTCAAATTATATTATATACTGGTTTAGACTTGTGTAAAGGACAGTCTCAAATTACTCCTATATACTATACTTGGCAGACTATGCTACCATTAATCTCACAATTTTGTAACTTTGTTTGAAACAATTTTGCACTTTTTGCAATAAGTTCAAGTACAGCCTTTGTGGGGAAAATTTTTCTTTTTCTAATTTAATAAACTTGTCACCTATTTTTTTTTTTTTGCATTTCTTTATATCTGTTTATATCAACAAAGCATTGCACCCAACTACCTGAGCCATTTCACTCTATTCATTCATGGCAATTGAGCATAAAGTCTATAAATATACATTGCTGCTTAAAATTGTTGTGACTGTAGACAGGTAACGAAGGTAGGTTTCATCAGTGTACTTTTGTACTAATTTTGTACAGTGACTTGTATATTCCACATGCTGCATAATTAATAAACTGAACTGAATTTATTCCACCTTAAGATAAACAGAGATAATATTAAATAACCAAGCCCTATTCTTGAGGAGAAAAAATAAAATAAATTTATTCATAAGCTATTACCTGTACTTTTGCAGTAGGAAACTCAAACTTTAAAGCATATCTTGTGTGCAGACAAAGAGGAAATAGTGTGGCCAGGGTCCCTGTAAGACAGAAGCAAAAAATTAAAGCCTGGGCAATATCTGCCCCTTACATTTGATAAGCAGGTATATGAATATTGACATCTGTATTTTTCCATATCGCATGTTTAAATTTTTTTTTTTTTAACAAATACAGCAATGCAGAAAAAGATACCATGATTAATTTATGATTATTTAATTCCACATGATGTTTATGCTCTTAAGGTTTGATGTTTAAGTTTTACGTAAACATCATTTGGTTAAACTTGTTTTTTTGTTGATTAAAGACACTGAAAATAAAATGTCTACCTCCTCAAGAATTTTCTTAGTAAGGGTTGCTCAGTTCTGCTCACTCTGACTGGCCAGTCAGCTGATTTGCAGCTACAGCATAAAGTTGGGTTGCATTACTCCATAAGTGGACTTTGTTTCAACTTTTTCTGCTGCAGTGGCCTGCATTTCAATCAAACCCCTAGTGGCTCTTTCAATGGAGTACTTACATTAAAATAAACAATCATGTTTGTTTTATTACATGATCATGTGTAATTTTCACAATACACATTATGATATGATTTGGTCACAAAGAATCTGAATAACGACTTGAAAAGTATTTTATAAGCAAGCACTTTTTTTCAAGCATTTTGACTGTTTTCTCATTGTTTGATTTGGTTCAGCAAAGTCACACCTCTGGCTTGAACCAAATCAAACATCTTTGGAAAACTTAAAAATGGCTGTCATTTTCCATCAAACCCGTTAGAGCTTAGTAGCATCTGCAGAGAAGATTGGAAGAAAACTCATCAATCGAGGTGTGCAAAGCTTGTTGCATTATACCCAAAATGTTTGTGGTTGTAATTCTAATTCTAAAATCCTGTTTTTACTGTCATAATGAGGTACTGACTGAAAAAAAACAAGTTTAGCATAAGGCTGCAAATACTAAAATGGTATTTGCAGCCTTATATACTTGCTAAATGCACTGTTTATTTTAATCAAAGTACAATTTCAGATTTAATTTCTGATAACATTTTCACATAAAAAAAAGAAGATAACACTTGCAAAAACATTATTTGCTGTTGTTACTCTAAACCTAAAACTCAAAAACCTTTGCAACACATTTTTTTTGCTAATGGAGTGAGATATCAGTTTTGTAAACAGATTTGGCGATAACTATTTTAAGTGTCCAGTAGAGGTTTTAATTTATGTAAGTATTATGAAGTTGTCTTTTTTTTGAGAGGATCATTGTTTTATTTGTCTTGTGCACATACATGAGGATGCCTATATGTACACTGCAGTTGAAGCAATAAACAATGCTGCCACTGCTGTAATATTATCGCAATGATTTACAGGTGGCTATACCAAGAAATGTAACAAACAAGTGTGGGTTGAAAAAAAAGAGTTCTACTATGATTATGAATAGATTTGTGAAAGACAACTGCACAGGGAGAACTGCACCCTGTCTTCTCTGTAAACTTACCACAGTTAGGTTGTAACGCAACATTTTCAATTGTAAAAAGGCAACTCTCCCTGGAGCTAACTGTGCACCACAGAGGCTGCTCTCCACTGCTGCATAATAATATTAATAAAAACAAAGGAGATCACCCTTCTTCCTCATTTTGTTTGTCTATACAGAAGCCAGTCACGCTGTCCTATACCGGATCAAAATTCAAGAACGTCTAACTTTCTTTGTTGTGTGCTGTCTCTTTTTGGCAAATGGATTACACATAATATGAACAGAGGTGTACAAAGGTGACTTATAGTGGGTTAGTCCACTACATTATATGTTTATTCAATCATTTAGTTGTGTTTTTCTGCCCTCAGTGTCTATACATTTGTGTTGTTATGTTCACAGACATACACAGGCAACCTGAACTTTAAAATTATACTGACCAGCTTTTCACTGATAGTATAATTAATGATAAGGCAAGCAGTTCTGCACCATTCATATGTATGAACCCTGCTCTTCTCTCTTTTTCAAATAGTAGCATTTGAGCATAAACACAAGCATGTCCTATGCAAGATGCCCTTCACGAGTGAGAGAGAATACAAAGATTTACATGAAAACCAAACCAGTGCCTTTAGAGTCATAATTCTTTCATAGCAACACTCAAGGTGTTCTGAGAAGTAGAAATCTGCCCCTAGAGTCAGAGTCATCTGGGTTACTTTAGCAATATATTAAGCTATATGTCCATCAGGAAACTGTGACCATGAGACAATAACAAAAGCATTTTTACCTAAATATATGAACCTGATCCACTTAAGTGTGCCACAAAGCAAACAAACTATGATCCTTTTTGCTCATCTTTTACATACTAGAAATCGGGGCACAGAAGTGTCTGTCTCTAAGATACCATTTAACCTATTTTAAGTAAATAGGTTCGATCAAAATTATTTTTAGAGTTGTTTTTTGATAAATCAGTTACATAAAGTTGCTTGAAATGGTCATTTTAATTAAAGAAAACTTTAAAGAACACTTCAAAATATAATATGCACTGTTGTTTTAATGTTAAAGAGCCTCACAGCATTATAAGCACAAATTTAACTGAACATACATTGACTGTGTAAGGGAGATGGGATACAGTTAACGTCATTGAGATAACTGTGAATCAACAATAGCAAATGTTTTTCCTGATACTTCTAGTGTTACATTTGTAGCTGATGTAAGGCAGACAGGCCTAATTGCACTGCAATTTAGAACAATGCAACAAAGTCAATTCTTTGAAAACAGTGTTTATTGCAGACATTACCACTTCAGTTCAACCTTTAATTTTGAAAGAACTAATGTCCAATCAGTGGAAAGACCTGCATCAACCCTTAACTCCATATATGTCTGTCAACTATCGATCTTTTGGATTATGGAAGCAGTGTTGGGGAAAAATGGCTGCCATAGTTGTGATTTATTCTCAGCAGCTACTTAAATCTGACAAACTGGCTTAATTTCTTAATTATCTTGACACTGAGTTAAATAAGTGTTCATTACATACTTGAAACACCGATGGAAATGTTAACACTAAAACCAGGTCCAACTGTTTAAGAAATAAGCCTTATTATCTTTAAATCATTTAAAATAAAGCTGTATATATAAAAACAGCAGGGGTATAAGGTTTCATACGTTAATTAACACCTGCACTGCACACAGGTAGCCTACTCTAGGCCCATACTTTGTAGATGGGATAAATATGAATGAAGCTATAAGAGAAAAAAGTTCCATCGTTTCAGAACTGTATTACCGCTCAGCCTCAGTCTAAAAACACGGGGACAACTATAGTAAAATTGCAAAAATGTAAATCTCAGCCTTAGCGTTACACTTTCACGTCTTCACTGAATGCAATTTATACTTTTCAAGTGCTTAGCTGTATAGTCGTGTAAGTTTAGGTAACATGAAGGAACGCTGCATTAGTTGAAGAATTTCAGGCAGTCGAAACTGCAACAAAGGACTCAAAACTATACGGTTTACTGCACTGTAGCAATGAATCTCTCAATACATAGGAAATATATGAGCCACTTCGCGACAATGTAAGGTTATGAGGAGTTACACCAAAATAAAGCCCCCACCCATGCGAAGAAATTCAAAGTTACAGAACATCAATTATATCTTACTATTAACTCGATGGAAGTTCAGGTGGCGTTCCATTTACGTCCGACATTATGAAAAGGAGGTTAAGGTAGAGAAGACACACAGCAAAAACATTTGCCTTCTTTTTCTCCTCTCCATGGAACCAGAGCGACGGCAGCCATGACAGTCAATCCGGGTACTGCTGTGCTCTTGGCACTCATGTAGAAGCGGATGAATATGTATTGCTTGTCAAATACCAAACTAGTGCCATGAAGGAAATTTTTTTCATAGTAATAAACAGTTAAAAGCACTTCAGCTTCAGTGAACATATACGGTATTTTCCGTATAGTCTGCATGTGTTTTTGCAATTCGAGGATACCGCCATTCGTTGTCTTTGCACTAAGAGGGAGACGAAGCAACGAGCAGCAATGGCGTATACGCCATTTCCTTTTGAAGGCGTTGCATAAAGGCTCACATGCCTTTGTTGGTCCTCACACGATTATATGTGTTTGTGTTCGTCTCTGTTTCCGTGCATCTGTTTCTTTCCATTAGCCTAATTACACACTAAACATGCAAACAGAAGCAAGCTTATTGTAGATTGTGAAGCTTACACATTGTTAGCTTAATCAGCAAAAATTGTAGTATGGTGCATAGCTTAACAGCAGTTAAATCAATAACCTCTAGAGAATAACCCGCCTGAAGGCTCCGTTTTATTGTCTGGATAGAATTGAATCCTGGATGGCACAAAACTTTCTCCAATTAACTGAGCAGAAAACTGATTCACAATCTTTGGACCTCCTGATCTCCACTCAAACCATGTGACTGAGCTTGGCCCCTTGGTTAACTATAACAAAAAAAATCCTTGGTGTTATCCTTGACATCTTTCTAACATTAGAAAGTTCTTATAACAGCTGTTATAAGCTTTTTTCAGCTCAGGGTCAAGCTCTTTGAATTTGAAAAGGTGACGCACGCCTTTGTTTCATCATGGCTTTTCATCATGACTATTGCAACAGCCTGTACTCAGGAGTATCAGATCTCTGCATTCTCACCTACAATTAGCTCAAAATGCTGCTGCTCAACTACTAACTAGAACTCTGTGTGCATATTTTGCCCAAACTGGTCTCCCTGCACTGGCTGTCATTCACTTTTAGAGATTGTTTTATTGTGTGTATTTAAATATTTAAATAGGCTAGCACCTCCTTACTTCTCTTCTATTTTATCTGTACACACTCCCAAAGGAGCACTGAAGTCTTAATTAGATGCATGTTTATGAGTGATACGAATAAACATGGAAAACAAATAATTTAGCAATTTATTTTGTCACCCTGACAATAACAAAATCAACAG
>JAPZDZ010000014.1:18559991-18575110 GCA_029783805.1 Acanthurus tennentii
TGGATGTTGCTGAAAGCCCAGGTAGAAAAAAAAAATCATGGCAGAAAATCGTGATTTCAATTCAAAGCTAAAAAATCCAGATTCATATTTTTTCCCGAATCGTGCAGGCTTATTATAGATATACAGTGGTCTGGGATTTATTGTGCATTTATCGTTATCGAGGTAAAACTGCCCAATTTATTGTGATATTGATTTGAGGTCATATCGCCCAGCCCTAGTATAACAGTTAAGGCCAGGACACACAAATACAATATGAGCTGACATCAGAGAACATGGGCTTACCATTGTGTTGCCTCATGTCAGCCCGTGTTTGAGCCAATCAGAGAAAAAGTCCCTGAACAAACTGCGGCGACACAGGCCGACTACCAGCTGGCACGTAAGTGTAGCACCTGCGCAAGAGGACTGGGGAAAAACAAAGTGACTGTTGTAAAACAAAGTGTATGCTATTTTCATTCTACTTTTGATCAGTCTTGCTTCTTGGCGTCGCAGATGGATCAATTGAAAACAGGGAACTCTTACTGGTTTTGTCAGCTCTGATGTAAAAGAATGAGGAGAGCCTTTTCTGTCTGTCCTCTTCACTACAATGTTGTTTGTTTATCTTCACTTCTGTTTTTCTTCTTGCACACTGATTCTCTAGCCAAACCGCCAGATAAAGTGATCATTTGTTGTTGATGGTTGTTGACATGTTGAATTGCCCAAAAACCCACTGACAGAGGTCCAACTAGTGCGGACAGAGCAGGACACAATAGACACTGACTCCGATCACCGACGCTCCCTCTCTTGGCCCGCTGAGGATGGACCACTGACCATCAGCTGGGTGTGTTCTGGCCTTTACAGGTCACTTAACATGTAGGTTACTTAAAAGGTGCCTCTGCAGGTTAAGCAACACATCTCAGTATACACCTTGGAAAAAAAAATGGAGGCCCTGACTTCGGTGACCTCATCAGTCAGTACAGCCGTGTGTGTGTGTGTGTGTGTGTGTGTGTGTGTGAGCGTGTGTGTGGTTGTGCGTGTGTATGTGTGTGTGTATGTATATATCAGCCTATCAGCAACTGTCTGTCTCGCATCAAACACGAAAGAAAGTAAGAGAAAAAAAAAGAAACTGTAACAACAGCAAGTTCTGATCTGCATGTATCACTGTACCTCTCCTTGAGAATGGCTTTGTTTTCCTTCTTCCACTGGTCCTTGAAGTCTGAGGAGAACTCGTGCCAAATGCAGAAGACAGTGTTAGGTGACACCTCTTTTTCTCCTGCCTTTGCCTTTACTGAGAAGAACACTGTGAGCTCCAAGAACCTGACAGGATACAATCATAAATAATTGCGATAATAATTATAATACATAATTATAATTCCTTTTTACCTATTAGTGTAGAGAAAATACCTGACTCAGAAACAAAAAAGCTAAATTGTGTGGATGTTCCAGTAACTGGACACTATGAGTAAGAGTGAAGATCCAAAGACTTTTTTAATGTAGACTTTTTACAAGAAAGCCCCTGCATAGCACCTATTATGTGGAAAAAAAATTGTGGTACTTGAATGTCACTTAAATAATTCTTTTCAGTACAGGTCTCTGAGACTATATGCATTTTAAGCACTAAAACTGTGCCACCAAAGTAAACTAAATGCTAATTTTGTATACCCTCTGTATTTACTGTATCCTTATCCTTGTTCCTCATCTCATCAAGAGCCTACATTCATTATTTTATTTTTTTACTTTTTTAACAATGTTCAGCCTAACAAATCTGGTAAAGATATATATATTTTTTAATATGGCACCAAATTCCAATATAATTTTTCTAGAGTTTTTTTCTCCCATATTGAGCAGATTCTAAACCATAGTCTATGATTTATTGAAACCCAGTAATGGGTAAAATCATGTAAAAGTATGTGGATTCAAATACCCTGTGTAGCAATATAGAAATAGAAATGACAATTAGGAATATAAATAATATGTACAATATGCACAACGATATATACAAAGATGTGCATTGTGTAGTCAAAACAAATGCAGTATTAGTACAGAAGGAGTATGTGCTGTATAACTGCAAAAATGTACGGTATTAATATACCAGTATATGTTAGGTATCGTACATTAGCTGTTGCAGAGTTGAGGTACTGCACAGAGATGTATTTCGCACAGAACTGAATAATTGTTCAATTATTGTAAAGTAGGAGTCTGGCACTCAAAAGTACAATTTTGTAGTAAAAGTCTTACACTGTCTCATAAAATGTATACATATGTGTGTGGTAGATTGTGTCTGTGAACGCTGACCCATGATTGAAATATGATCAAGGGTTTAGCTGTTTAGTTGTTTAGTTGTTGGAGTAATGTTGTAATTGCTCAACATAAGGAATGCAGAAATAGAAACATATAAAAGGTACTGATCCCAATCAT
The DNA here is from genome assembly GCA_029783805.1 of Acanthurus tennentii. Taxonomy (NCBI): domain Eukaryota; kingdom Metazoa; phylum Chordata; class Actinopteri; order Acanthuriformes; family Acanthuridae; genus Acanthurus; species Acanthurus tennentii. The sequence goes on from JAPZDZ010000014.1 coordinate 18,562,386, forward strand.
TTATAAAGATAACAACTGTTTTCAGTGTTCACAGAAACAAGCAGCACTCTCAGATATTAAGACACTTAAAGACAACAATAAAAGTAATAGGAATTTGTTCTTACAGTTTGTGAGTGCTGCTGAGTTGAGTTTCCAGAGTCTCCAGTTCACTTTTAGCTAAGAAAGGAGGAAGAATACAGTAGGGTAATAAAAACATGAAACATTAGAATGGACTAAGGTCAGCAACTGTGAGCAACTGCTGCCCTGCCAAAGTCTATCCCAAAGGCTTTGTGGCGGTTAAATGGAAAAACAAAAAAACAAAAAAACAAGCAGACAAACAAAAAAAATCCACACTCTTAGTGGCTTTAACAATTTAATGTAGTGACTGACCTGACTTGCAGGTGTCTTGTAAACAAAAAGTTGGAACATAAGTAGTGTTTGTATCACATCTATGGTTTCAGTCCAAACATGTCATCAGATAACTGATTCTAAAAGGGACTGTTCTTGAGCTAGTCCACAGACTGCAGTAACAATGCAAAAACATAGTGATCCACCAACAACTGCTAGCAGGTGAATGTATCTGCTTGAAAGCTAATATGAATGTGGACAATGCATGTTACAAAATATTCATTTAATCCATTTTTGTTTATTTGTTTGTAAATGTTTAATGAGACTGGATTCAACTCACTAAGGGTACACAGAGTGCATTTTAGAGAGGAACACTGAATGTAAACAAAAAATTGTGTCTACCAGAAAATAACCCAAGGCACATTTAAATTTAAGCAACTAAAACACTTGGTTATAGTTTAGTGAAGTTGCAAAGTCTAACTGGGAGTCTGTAACAGGATGTAAAAATATATCCTTTATGTTCCGCTATACAGGACATACTACTCCGTGAGTTGTAGTATGCTAAATGTTGACACTGAATATAACCTAAATGTTGACACTGAATATAACCTGCTCGGTGCAGATATGTCCAATATAAATATATATATGAATATATATACATATATTCTTAGGAATAATGGGCTGTTTTACTTATTACCTTGCATGAGGAAGCTGTCCATCTTGTCTTTGAAAGGCTGTAGGTTATCCTCGTCTGAAACTTTGCACACCTTATCCACCTCTGACATACATGCTGATAAAATAATGAAGAGAGGACTGACAATCAAGCCAAGAGCTTTTTCAATGCATGTATGTATGTATGTATGTTTGTACATATATGTTCGAACACTACATATTTCATCATGTGATCAGAAACAGAAATTGTGATCGCTGTGATGTACTTTATATACTTGACCACATTCTCCACTCTAGTTGACATAGTAAGTGTATAGCTTAACTGCTTTTTTATGCATTTTTTAATTTATTTTTTTCAGAACAAGTTCATAGTGTAAGTTTGGGGTGGGTAACATTGACACTCAGCAAATCTTATGGTTGTTGTGAAGTTCTTTTATAATGAAATTAACTTTAACGTATTGCTTTTTAGTTAGGGTGCTGCTTCAGATGGACTGCAGGTCCATCAAAAAATAACACAATCTTTTGTTTGGGGCTCATTATTATTTAATATAGACTTTAAATGCCTAGAAATTAATACTCTAAACTTAATTAAATTCTATACTGATGACAGTGTCATTTACCGCCTTCAGTTCACCAGAGTTAAAGCTCTGCACATTTTCAGCATGAATTTGATCAAGTACAAGCTTTGTCACCATCACCATCACCATCAGTAAGATAAGCACTGTTTGAGAATATTGATGCTGTAATTAAACTGCCAAAGTTGACACTAAACTTTTACATGTTATTGTTTAGGGAGATACAATATGTTGTACACAAATTGATTCACTGTAATCACATGCTTGATAGCTCATTTTTGTTAAAAAACCTTTAAGGTTTTTTGCATCTTTATAATAGCTCTACAGACCCTTAAACTTTAAACACTATGGCAGTGGTTTTAAAGCAATGGTAAAAGCTATTGCATCCAGGTTGTCTAAGTTGTGCGTCACCTCTCAGGTCTTTCCTGAGTCGCATAAGGTCTCTCTGAAAGTCTTCAAACTTCATCTGTGAAGCCTGGAACAGGTCATGTGGCTCTGGAAGTGGGTACACACATGTCTCCCTACCAGCATCCTGATGATTGAAAGTCAGGCAGACACACATACACAATCATATACACACACACAAACAACCCCCCACAAATAAGCATTATATCCTGAACATTTAGGGAATTTAATCATACATGTCTGTAAAAGTACAGAAATGTGTACAAAAGGCGTGGAATTTTTGTACAGTATGTAGTATGTGTAATTAGACAGAGAAGACAGACTGATCAGGAAAACTTAATTCGTCATTGTGGGCTTGCTCTGAATATAGGCCACCCATGAAAGACAGACTACTATATGAGTATACAGATAGGTACAAAATAAGTAAAAGGTAAAACTAAGAGTCTAAGATAACTAAGATATAAGATATGGAAGGTAGTACAATGTCTAAAAAGCTTACCTCATCAAAGTGTCTGAGGTAGTACGCAACAATGAAAGACAGGAGACTTTTCATGCTGTCCTAGAGAGAAGATAAAGTGCAAAAGTTAAGTGTTATATTTGTTCTCTGTGGATTTTCAGTGTTCCTTTAGCACTACAATTTTTTGCCTTGTGAGCCTGAAAAACATATTCTGCGGTACAAAAAATAAAATATAACCCTCTAAAAAAAGGGAAACAATTTGTGAAAATGTATTATTATTGAATAAACTTAACACAACATGCTAGATTCTGTGGTTGACACATGTTCAGTATGCAGCTCCTGCACGCATAATGATAAAAGAGTTCCACCACCTCAGTGAGATTAACATTGTTTTATTAAATGACTCAGATTATAAGAATACAACTCTTATAGTGTAGGTGTATATATATAAGGTATATATAGTGTATATAAGGTGGTATATAATATATACAGGGAACTAAGAAATGTTGAACTAATAAGTGACACAAAAAGACGAATTTATTTTGCAACATGTATGGCATGCACTCTATGTGACACTGATCACCTCTTCTCCACTGTCACTGTAATGCTGGACCCATCACCACTAAACAGATTTGTCAGTCAGTACATCACTGTAATCATAGTGGATCCCCATAAATGAATAAATACATAACATTAAAAATAAGATTCAGAGTAGAAGACCAGCATTTTTTATGTTTTGGCTTCAGCTTCCCCTCTTTACTCACATTGCTCTTTACATCTTTGAGTTTGGGCAGGATGTCGAGGGTGAAGCCATCAGCTTGGCCTCTCGTTCGATTACCGCCATTCATAAAGTTACCAAAGGCCAGAATCAGACCTAGGACCTGCTTTACTGTCTCGCTGTCCTGTAATGTCTGCAGATGAGATAGAGGTGTGTGAATAGGAGATATAAATTTCAACCATGATACTTTGATTAAAACCACAATTTGGTATTCAATGAACTTAAATCATGTTAATTGTTAGTTTTTGATATGGTTAGTAATAATGGTGTCATGATGTATAGTTCTGAGTTAAGTTACTTCCTGTTCTATTTTGTTAACCCTTGTCATGTCCTGTCAAGTGTCCTTCTTCTTGTGATTGCCTACCTTGCACTGTGTTCACCTGTGTTGATTGCACCACCTGTGTCTCATTGCTCTTGTTTCCCCTTTTTCTTTGTCAGTTACTGTTTTGTTCCCTGGCCCCTTCTTGCCTGTTCACCTCATCCTCCAAAGTTTGTTTTTTAGTGTTTAGTTTTGTTATTTCTTAGTTCTTTGATTTCTTATTGGCTTTTTAGCTCCTGTGGATTTTGGTTTTCTTATTTGCTTTTTATATAATAAAGCTTCCCTTTGGTTAGTTTATCCCTGAGTTTGTGTTTTGCAATTTGGCCCTTTTCTTTCTCATATTAAGTACAGATATCGATCTCCTCTCTCATTTTCAGAATGTTAAACCATCTCTAGTTCTTGAAATCAAAAATCAAATTGTTTTAAAATTTAGCTAATTTCTTTTAAATGAAATCATTCAGAATGTTTATATTTAAAGTCACACCTCCATTCTACCTTCATTCTCAGACCTCCTACCCCTTTGGCATACAGACGTGGGCGCAAGTAGATTTGCTGTAATACACAAGTGGCGGGTGCAAGATAGCAATGCCATCTGCTCCACTGGTGCACTGGCTTTGCTCTGGGTGTATGATAGGACCCCATGAGTTGTTGCTACAAGGTTAAGTGTCATCCCTGTGTGATTGGACTGAATGTATGTTAAACAAATTCCTTGTTCAGAGTTATCCTACAGTGCCAAGAGTGTTTCTTCTAAAAGGCATTTAGATAATTGCCCTTATAATCCCAAAAGCATCCATGATGTGCCTGTATGAATTGCAGTGTGTTTATTTTCCTCTAAAGAGTTTGACTCACCTTGCATAATCTCTGCAGTGTGTCCAGTTTTCTCATTATGGATGACATGCATTCAGAGAAACTGGATTGAAAGAGGATGCAGAAGACCCTGCCAGAGAAGTTTGGGATCTGGGAGAGCTGGTAGAGGAATCTACAACACAAGAGGAAACACCAGGTGCTTTAAATTTAATTTGAATCTCCTGCTGTCTCTCTATTCATTCTCTATTATAACATGCATATTTTATAGTATCAACACAACAACACTTATCAGTCACCATTTCTGCTCTCTAGTGTTGAAGTATCAGAGGAATAACACCAACTCACTGCTCAGGTTTATCCAGAGGTTTGGTGTTCTCCTTGTCTTTTGATGACTTGATGTGCTTTTCAATTTTATCCAGCTCCTCTTGCTGTGCCCTCTGAGAGAAAAGACAAAGGAGACTGACCACCTGTATCCACATTAATACAACCAATCCTACCAGTAGACACTAGGTATGTACACAATTATTAATGTTATGCTCTACATGTGTACATAACACTGAATGTACAAGTGTATGCATCATGTCAATATGTCTCAAGTTATAACTCAGAGAACTAGTGTTATTTTTTACCTAAACTGCAACTATTGATGGTACTATAAAGACCCATTAATCAATAGTAGCAACAACTGCTGACTGACTTTACTCTGGGCACATAATGAGGTTTAAACTGCAATTGAACTAACCTCATATTTAATATAGTTCCAAGAAAAACTTTAAAATGCCAGAAGGGTTGACAAAGGCAGTTAATTGCCACCAACCTCAAGGAATATTCTGGTATACTACTTAAAACCTAAATGCTCAGCCTCCTTTTGAAAGAGTACACAACCACAGACAGCTGTATTACCAGCATGTCCCAAGAGCTGTGTCATCGATTGAGATTCTTGTCAGACAAGTAAAATAAATTGACTGTGGAACGTGTGTGTTACTCACATTTTCATACAGGGCTTGCAAGGTCTCCAGGTCAACTACTGTGTTGTCCAAGTTCAGGATAGCTTAGGAAGACAGAGAAAGGAAAAGGTTTCATGTCATAAAGGCTATTCCAGACACTTTTTTCAGTTGCAATGTTCTTCTCTAATCTTATATGTTAAGATAATTAGCCCTAAACAAATAAAAAACAAGAAATTGGACTATGTTGACATGCAAAACAAAATATCAGAAAAGGAATTCAAAGATGAACTTGTTCCAGAAATATTTTCTCCTATGGCAAAAATAAGCTTTGACTTTTGGCCATAAAACCTAATGCCGTGAGAGATCTTTTCCTTGTTTTATCCTGAAATAAAACTAAAGCATTTTGTGAGGCATTATAATATCTTACCACATATAATTATCAAGTGCCCAAATAACTAAGTCAAACAAACAGATGAACTCACAATGTTGGATATCTTTCATGTCAAGATGGAGGGAGGACATTAGTATTCCTACTGCCTGGGAACGCTTGTTATTTAGAAGCTTTACAACCTAAAAAATAAACATATATGGTGTTATTGTTGGCTTTGCCATTGCAACATTGCCATTGCTGCATTTTCACTCAAATGATGTCAAAGAGTTTGCTGTAAAAATAAATTTTAGATTAAAAATGGCACCATATATTTATAATGACAGAATGATGACAGGGGGAGGTAACAGGTCTAAGGGCTGACTTACATGACACTGGGACAATCACAATCACAGGTTATGAGTCCCATCCTAGAATCTAAAATCCTTTACTGTTTATCCCAACTATTACACTAAACCTGAGTTTTAATCAAATGTAACCTTTTAAAAACTCTCATCAGGAGTATGATGCTTGAGCCTGTAGCCTATGAATTATGGCTGTTGTAGTTTCTTATAAACGTGTACACTATTGTACAGTTTTCTACTGTCAAACTTCTTCTGATTGCTGTTGCATTAGTATATGAATGTGCATGTATTAGTTCCCAGTGAGCTATTCGGCAGTCAGCAGAGAAGCCACCTGCCATTAGTGTGTGAATGTGTGCATGCTGACTTGTGTTGTGAAGTGCTTTCAGAAGTCAAAAGACCAGAAATCACTGTATGAATATAGTCTATTTACCATTAATTGACACACACTGTGGAATGGGTTATGCATAGCCATGATGTTGTTGAATTAAAACATTTACAGAGGTAAATGTTTAAACCATGGCTAACAATGATGTCCCTGGTGAACACCTAGCTAAAACAAAAACATAAAAGTTATTGCTCCGGAATAGTGCTCTGGTAAGATATGCTCCACACATATAGAGCATATCCCCCAAGGCAGTAAGTTCAATTCATCTAATGAACTAGCAACACCATATTGTATCAACAAAAATAAATTTCTTGAATATTTTCAACTTAAATTCATATTTCAGGCACTTTTTAACCTTAGCCACTTTGACCTAAAACTAAAGCTTTCATGTCTTAAATTGCTTTCCAAAATTTATATATTATTGTCTAAAATACCGTAGATTTAACATTTTCAGTCCCAACCTCCAAATAGGAATCTATCAATGCAGACTCTATTTTCTGGACACAAATCAGTTCAAACACTTTCAGAATGACCAAAATGCCAATTTACAACTCATACAGTACAAGGCTCTCCACAAAACACACTACACAGGACAAGGATTGTCTCAAAGGTTGTCAAAATGGGTCACTCACATTTGAACATCTGTTTAATCTGCACGAGTGGCTTACCAGATATTTATCTGCATGCTGTTTGGCTGTGTATTCAGCAGTTTTTGGATTTGGATTTGGGAAGACCTACTGGTGCGTCTAGGGTACCTCATCCCTGCCTTAACCTCACTTTATTTGCTAGGTGACCTCACTAATATTTATACTTAAGTAAACAAACCATACATATTTCTCTAAGCATTGCCAAGCAAACTGTTCTCATAAACTGGAAATCAAAAAAGAACTTAAGTATAACTAGGTATAGAAGTCCTCTGTTAGACCACATTTCCATATAAAAAATATCAACTTGTTAATTTCTTCACAAAGTTGTTGTGGGGGGCGTGCCTTTACCACTCTGGCTTTTGGGCTGGCAGCGGTGGCTGTTGCTATGGGTGTCTGGTGACTATCTGGGCTGGTGGGCCCATGGTCTGACCTGTGGTGGGTGTTGTAGGGGGTTGCCCCCTGGTGTGTGTGTGCGTGGATGCTCTGAAGGATTGGGGGTTTGGGGGCCCTGGGGTCTTGTTAGGGCTGCTTTGCCAGTGTGGACAGGTCTAGGACTTTTGATCCTGGTGGCTGGGGGCCCATGCTTGCCCTGGTGGGATGGCCATCGGCAAGGGGGGGGGGGACTGTGCCTCCCTGGGCCTGGCCCCAGATAGGCATGTCCCAAGATACTCAGGGGGATTGTGATCTGGACAGTGTTGGGTTCCCTCCCTTGATATTATTTCCTCTCTGGTTATTTTAGGTTAGTTTTGTAGTATTTTCCTGCCATTGCATATGTAAATGCTTTTATTCTCAAATGTAGCTTCTTACTGCCAGAATAAATGCTTGTTAATTGTAAATGCTGCTGTTACTGCTGATGTTGTTGTCACTGTTGATTTCTGTATTCTCCCCTCCCTTTGTCTTCCCCAGCCTCTGTCTTTTCTCTCATCCTGTCCACTCTTGCGCCTAAGTGTGTCCAGCAGCCTTGCCACAATAAAGTATGATGTAGACTGCAACAAGGGGAAAAACTTTGAAGCGAAGAATCAAACAGTAAAAGTTCTGCACAGACCTTTGATAACTTAATCATGAATGTTTTTAGATCATACAGACTGAATATGAAGTGAATCAGATTAACTGTACTAGATGAGTTTGTAAAGAATATAAAAAGAGATATTTCAGTAGCCATCAGGTGGTGCTATTATGACGAGGGAATACCGTGACGGATGTGTTCAGGGCAGGGCATAATGACTGAACATAACAAATTTGAATTCGATTGCATCTTATTAAATTTGGGGAAGTTGTGAGCATGTATATAGAAGTTCGAACAACTTCCTCTGACATGGCAAAACAATAAAGTTTGACACCATGTTACTAGCGAAAGGTAAAAGTTTTGCACGGACCTTTTGGTGACTTTTAATTGTGAAGTTCATAAGTTAATGCACAGTCGATTTTAACTGAATCAGATAAACTTTTTAGGAAAGGTTTGTAAAATATGGAAGCCTTCGCTGCATTCACTGGATAAAAAATAATTAGACGTGAATGCAATGCACTTTAGTATGGATGTGAATGCAGGCGCATTACATTCACTGCAAAAAAAATGTAGTGAATGCAATGCGTTTCCGTAGCAGTAAAAGTATAAAAAAAACATTATTTCCTGTAGCAGCTAGGTGGTGGTATTACAGTGAGTGAATATTGTCATCCTGATGTGTTCAGGGTGTGACCCTAATCAAAACTATGAAATTTTGAGCAAATCAAACAACATACACCAAAGTTACAACAATTTTCTGTTTCAAAACATGAAAATCCTTGCCTTGCCATAGGAAAACTGCAAAGATTTTAAACACACCTTTGATAACACTCCCGCAAGTCTTAAGATCACATAGACAGAATTTAATGTAATGAGATTTAATGTAGCCACAATTTGGCACTATCATGACAAGTGAAAATTGTCTTACAGGAGTTTTCAGAGCAGGAACCTTATTAAACCTATGAAGTTCATGCTTGGGCCCTAATAATAATAATAATAATAATAATAATAATAATAATAATAATAATAATAATAATAATAATAATAGAAATTCCTTGCTTTCTGAGAGGGTCCTTGCACAGTCCATGCTCAGGCCCTAATTAAAGCTGCAAGCAGCCTTGAGCAGGCCCATGCACCTTGGAGCCAGTTGGGGAGGGCTGGGGAGGGCTGCAGTCGCCCCAGACAATGCAAAGTACTTGCCCAACACTCTGTATACAAAGAGGTGTGCATGCATTAGAACTGAATGTACATCACATTATGGCTGCCATACAGGGTTTACTCATCATAGCCAGGAGGGGGTGCCATGTGCATGACTCCTAATTGGAATGTCACACTCCTCAGAATTTAATTCTCAATAACCATGTGAAATTTGTTACAGATAAGATGAGAAACAGAGAAGTTACAACAACATTCTTTGTCTTGACAGACAAAATTTCACTGCACTATCACAGTTATGCCATTTAATGTATAAAGACAGGAGTGTAAACATGTCATCATCAAGTATTTAGGCAAATCTCTTCAAATTTTAGGTTGATTTGTTCAACCTACAGGGATAAGTAAATGAAATGTCACTATATAAACTGTATGTAAAATACACTGACCTGTTTGGCCTTGGACTTTGTGATCGTGTCAGAAAGTGGCTGCTTCTTTTCCTTAACAGCTGTTTTGGAGAACAGATTTACTAACTCCTCAAAGTCCACATCAGGCTCCTCAATATTCTCCCACACCAATAGAGAAGAAACCTCTCTATGAGAAAGAAAAAGAGCACAGGAGGAAAGTTTTCATTATGATAAACCCCCATTGTCATACAGGCCTTGAAATGGTGTGACAGTTGTATCATAGATTTTATGAAGTATGAATGTGATCCCTAAAATACTTAACAGGAAATTTGATAAAAGACCATGAGGCAAAACAAGAGCTTCTGATGTGATGGGTTAACTTAGATGACATTCAACATCAGATGCATTGAAATCTATTATGAGCATCTTAAGAATACTGCATTGTTTTATACAGCTTTGCAAATGTAATTGAACTCTTTGTATTACATTTTATTCCTAATATCACATTTATTTTTAATTTTTTTGGAAAACAATGCTGGTACATCAGGGAAATTGTCTAATACTTTTTGCTCCAATAGTGTTTTATCCCTAGTAGCTCAAAAGACTTATGTCAATGTGTGGGTTAAACACATCATACCATGCTTTGATCATTTAAGTTAGAAGAAACTTTATAACTTAGAGAGACCAGTGGTGGTCATTAAAGGCTGTACTACCTGTTTTTCCATGATCACACAGCTCCATGATATCCAGTGATGCATTGTTTCACCTCAATATGTGTTTTAAACAACTGTTTTCTATGTTTCTTATTAGTTTTGCCTGTTAGAAAAAAAACACAGTCCACTCTGACAAATAACTTTTGAACTGATATATAATCTATCTATATGTTTAGGCTTGCTTAACTCCCTCTAATTAGATCTTGCTTATTTTATTAGAGAAAGTGTGCCACAATGTTGGTGCATCAGGGAAATTGTTATTTCCCTCATCTAGTACGCTTAGAAGTTTACTTGCAGGACTGTATCTTATTATAAGGTGATTTATTTTGCCAAATTAATTTTACCATATAATTGTGCAGTTTAAATTGAGTCAAGGTTAGGACTCATTTAACAAATCTACTTCTGAACAAATAACTTGCTACATTTGCACAGCAGGCCCAAGTGGCCTAAATCTGATTCTCCTTGTGACCCAGATCAGGTTTTTATCTTGACAGTGTGAACAGCAAAAATCACATGAAATCTGATCTTTTCAAATCAGATTTGGGCCACTTTCATATGTGGTTCAAATTCAGATACAGATGTTTTTAAAATGCGACCTCCGTCTAAACAGCTATGTTGCCTGTATTGGAATTTCAATGCGACTTTGATATTACTCTTGTTTGACATTCTCCACAATCATGAGCAGGTGTGAAAAGTGGGCAGTCATCCTTTTGGATGTTTTTGTACACTAGCGTTAAATTTGTCAGCTCTTTTTAATTTTAGTCTTAGTTTCAGTCCTATGCGAAGTTCTTGTTAGTTTTTTTTATTATATTCAGTCATCTGTGCCCTACTTTTTTAGCAAAGTTTTTTTTAAACCATCAGATTAATTTAGGAAATTAAGAGTCAGAAAATTTGAGTAATCATGTTAGATAGTGAAATTACTACAACATACTGATGAGTGAATATATTGTAGGATGGGGTGTGGCTGGTGTGGACAGAGTTTTCTCACCATGCATTGAGATATTGCATTCTGAGACTAAAAGTGAGAGGAGTCTCTCAAATGTTATCTGTTATGCAGTAATCCATGTTTATTTCCTTTTACACATTTCTGATAGAATACTGTTACTTTTCTGGTGAGACACTCTTGCACCACGAGTTGAGTTCCTCAGAGTAGGTAAAATTCTGCCTGTGCCTAAAAGCAATGATTTTACATTCCATATAAAACTACATAGTAAAATGATCATTAAGCTCATGAAAGCAATATTAGCACTTACTTAATTTTTAATTGAATGAAGAACATTGCAGTCTTGTTTTCAATCTTCAGCAAAAAGTCATTTTAAATAGTAAATATAGTAATGTAGTCACTGTCCCTGATTAAGGACACTGTTCCCGTCTCGTCATCTTATTTATGGAAAAAAAAGGTTGTTGATGACCATATTTTGTCTGGTTTTCATTGACAAAATTAACACTACACACTGTGCTGGTTAAGATGTCATGAGGTTCACATCAGGGCTAAAACCATTCACATTTCAAAAATAATGTGAACAGCCATCTGTAAAAAAAATTTAGATGTGGAAAAAAATCGAAATTGTGGCATGCAGTGTGAACGTATTGTTGGACAGGTATTTAGTTAATGTGCAAATGTGCAACTGTTTGTTGATAAAATTAACACTACACACTGTGCTGCTTAAGATGTCATGTGGTTGCATCAGGTCTAAAACCAGTTCCAACTGGAGTCTGATATAGGTCACATTTCAAAAATAATGTGAACAGCCATCTGGAAAAAATTAGATCTGGAAAAAAAATCAAAAATGAGGCATGCAGTGTGAACGTAGTGTTGGACAGTTGTTTAGTTAATGTGAAGGAGGCTCTGAAAAACAAAATATTAGAGGCTGCTGAACGCTCTACATAATGGAAAAAACAAGTCCAGATGATAAAAAGAAAGTGAACATTTGCATATTTTGCTATTTTATTTTTAATAAAATTGTTTCTATTTCTATAAAATCAAATAAGAGCTAGCATTTTAATTGTGACTCTCTTCTGCAGCTTGTTTTTTCATCAGCTTCTCGAATATTTTAGATGGATCAGGTTTTAGCTCAGAATACATATAACTTTAATATACACTTTAGCTTCATTTTGATAATTTGGACTACATAATTTTTACTTTTTGGTGTGCAGCTGGATCCTGGTCCAGTAGAGGGGTTTCATTGGTCTCGGTGGTTCCACTATTGCCTTTCTGGGTGGTTTTTCCTGGGTCAAACCTAGAGCGTAGAGTCCCAGTGGTAGAGGAGGAGGAAGGGAGCCCAATGCCCCTGGAGGTGGTGGGGAAACACAATTGGCACCAGGAGGAGGAGGAGGAGGGGGAGGTCCACAGCTTGGGGCTGATGGTGGAGGAGGTGGTGGGCCACGTATTCCTGAGA
>JAPZDZ010000014.1:18580544-18601136 GCA_029783805.1 Acanthurus tennentii
CGGAACGAGGTCAGTTTGGGTGGTGGGCTGATTCTCGTTACTACCTGGGCTTTCAGCAACATCCATTTTGCGTTCATTTGTTCACTAAGTTTTCCTTGCGATTAACGTTATTTCGGCAACGCCGCAGTCCCTCCTCAAAAACTTTCAACCCAACTATTTGATTCTGCGTGCCGTGGATTGCGTGACTACAGAAGCCCTGAGCGTACATGGTTTATTTATTTTTTTACAAGCCGTTTTCTCGTGATAACGAGATAATAGCTCCTTAAAACGAGAAAAAAAAAGTTTGTTTCTGAGAAAACAAAGTTCGTTTTCTCGTGATATGTTAAAACGAGAAAACAGCTTGTAAAAAAATAAAATAAACCGTGTCCGCTTTGGCCTTTCGTACATGACCAAAAGGCGCTTTGTCATAGGATAAGGGGGAAGCCTTGGAGCGCTTGTTTACAACTCCCACACATGCCGCCGGCTCTTGGGAAAAAAAAACCTCCCCAATATCACTGATACTTGGTAGATGGGTACCAATAATGTTTTGGCAGTTTTAATTGCAGAGACTTCCTGTCCTGGGCCGTGCACATCCCATGCCAGTTTTTGATGTTACCAGTCAGGATGCTTTCAATCGCCCCTTTGTAAAAGTTAACAAGAACTTGGCATGGGAATTTTGCTTTCCTAAGTTTCCTTAAGAAGTACAGCCGTTTCTGAGCTTTTTTAACTTTTTCAGCTCTTTTTTGATTAAATTTAGTTGCTAAAAATTATTCTAAGTAGTTAGATACAAATTTATGTGTATTGCATTTAGAGTTCTGTTAAAGTTTAAAAATTTTAAATAAACCGCACATTTAAGTTACAATTTAAGAGTTAAATAAAAGTTGCTTTCAATTTATAAAGTTAAGTAAAATGTATCTTATGTACAATGTGATTAATTGTCTTATTTTCTCTTTCAGTGAGTGTGAGACTTCTTGTATTAGCTAGAGGGAGCTCTAGGCTCCAGGTGTGGGTAAGATGACAGGAAGTCTATAAACAGAAGAATCATGTCATGTGATTTCCTCTCTCTGTATGTGTGCATACCATGTGCCAGTAAAAAGCCAAGCAAGCTATTTTTTGGTGTCCTGTGTCCGCCTTGATCTTTCCAGGGTCACAGCGTTATAACAAGTAAACCCTGTATGGCAATGATGTAGTGATTTACATTACATTCTTGCATACAACCCTCTCCAATTGGTGCCAGGGTGCAAGGGCCCCTGCTTGCAGCTCCATGCATTATTTTTCTCATTACCACTGCTTTTAGATGACTTTAGCACACTCAAAGACTCATCAAAATTGGCAGACACATCTGTCAGGATGTTGTACTCTATGGGCTTTAGCAAAGTAGTGCCTCACTAGTGCTGCAGCACCAGTGGCCACTTTCACCTGAATGCGCCAAATTTGGTACACATATGAATCATAATCAGATCTACAAAAAGCCTCTAGAGACATTTTCGATGTAATACATGTTATGCATTTTAACAAACTCCTCCTACAGGCTTTATCTGATTCTCATGAAATTGCTGTGTGCACTGTTAACATGTTAGGGATCAAAAGTTATCGAAAGCATTCATTTTTGTTATCTGTGTGGCCTTGGCATGGCGGCCCTTTTGAGTGTTTCTCCATGTAAAATGAAAGGCTTATGACTTCAGTGCATATTGTCTGATCTACACCAAACTTTATATGCTTGAAAAGAGTCCCAACCTAAACACAACCATATGCCGGTATTCAGTTGTATTCATTGCACCACCCTCTGGCCACAGGAATGACTCTCAATGACCACATGTCAAACTTTAACAAAATCCTCCCACAAAATTAATCTGAATGACTTGGAATTTGGTCTGGTTAAAGAAAAGGCCTGTATGATGAAAAGTTATCAAGCTTTTGTTTTTGATTAACAGTTTGACTGTGGCAGGGCAGCCATATTGCCCAATTTCCCTTGACAAAAGAAATTGTTTTTGAGGATGAAAGGATCAGTGGAATGCTACCAAACACACCACAGTCACAGATGTCTAATAATAACATCTAAAATACATTTCAGGAGTGAGTGGGGCCTAATGGCAGTGTAGAGTCCCCTATTAAAATTTAAATAAAGAAAAAATCCTATTGGAGCCATGACCTTTACCCAACAGAAAGTCAGCCATTTTGAATTAACTGTGCAATTTTCCACATTTTTCTACATGGTGTATTTTAACAAAATCCTCCTAGAGATTTTCTCAGACAGACTTGAAATTTAGTTTCAACACCCTTAAGGCCGTTGTGATTAAAAGTTATCAAAACCTTTGGTTGAGGATTAATGGTGTGGCTGTGGTGTGATGTGGCAGCCATTTCAGCAAGTCGCAATAAAACAAAAAATGCTTATAATTACAGTGTTCATTGTCTGATTTGTACCAAACTTCACATATGTGTTATGACTTTTGACCTAAAACCAATAAGATATCAGTAATATGTCATAACTAGAGTACCACCTACCAGAGTTGTACACAAGTCTTTTTGCAAGTCCAAATCAAGTCTCAGGTCTCTAAAAAATAATTCTCTCATGTCTCTTCTTGTTTTAATGAGCCTTCTATCATCTGCTGCTATTCGGTCTACTTAGAATACTGCACAGCTATATTTAAGAAATTCAAAGCATCTACTGTATTATTATCCCCCCTTTTATCTATTAGCATTTAGTATCAGTATTGATTAGCTGTTTGTTATATGATCACTTTAAAAAGGGTACTGCAATGCAATATGAAAAAAAACAAACAATGAATGATTTCCTTTAAAGGAAACTATAATCCTCCAACATGAACTTACAGTTACAATATATCTTGCCCCCTATTGTGCAGGCTCAGTCGGACTGTAATAAGAACAAAAATATAGAAAATGTTACACCTCCCCCAGTCAAAGGCATTGTTGGCTAATTAACATCCTTCTAATTAGTGCAAAACATCACACTCCAGCTAAATGCAAACAACTTGTAAACAAAACCCTTAAAAGTACTTTAAACACTTGTATATGTTACTTCTGTGCCATTTGCAATTAAAAAAAAAGTTCACAAAAAAAAAAAAAAACTATTGCTGCCACATTATCTGGAAAATACTGTAAGTCTATAAACTGGTGATATCAAAACATGATCAGTTTTGTTTCAAAAGGCACCTTTCTTTGCATGACAAAAATGATTCCTTGCATAAAAGTAAAACTTCAAAAGAATATTATTGGAGTTGTTGGCTATCTTGACTAAATTAAACATAGCTGATGGTGAGCTAAACATGTTTGCTAACCGTCCATATGCGCTAATGTGACTGACTATCCAGGTGAGTTTTCAGGTGCCTGATAAAATTTGATGTGGTTGATCCAGCGTCCTTAATCTTGGTACTGCAGACTTTGCAGTCAGCGCTTCTTTTGTTGGTGCTGTCTTGTTTGAAGTTTTTATAACCAAACGTAATTACAAAGGGTACAGCAGCAGCTGCGGGTGTGTCGGTTGCCATAGTGTCATCTGAGGTACTAACGCGTGGGGCTGCGAGCCGTGCACCCGATGTGTAATATGGTTACCATGGTTACTGTGTCAAAAAGGAGGGAATGACATTAAGCTCGTCAGACGTTTCAGAGTTTCCCCACTGTTAATACGCCAAAAAAAAGAAAAGAAAGGAACAAAGAAACAATGATTGTTCATGAGTCCCAAAACACGAGTCCAAGTCAAGTCTGAAGTCTCTGTGTGCGACTTAAGTGCGACTCGAGTCCAAGTCGCAAACTTGAGTCCCCATCTCTGCCACCTACTGGCCACAGGAAACAACATTTTTTGGACATTAATGTATATCTCCTAGCAGGTTGATCAAACTTACTGCAAATTTGAAAAGATAGACCTAAGCAAGTTAATTATGATAATAATGCCACTTCTGTCCTTATACATCAAATGGTGACAGAATGGAGATGTTTGTTTCTGCCCTGTTTGTCACCCAGTCTGTCTCAAATATCAAAGGGTGCTTAAGAATTGCATTCTGAGGACAGTGACATGCTTATTGGGACTCACACACATTGCACCCTGGTGGCTATCACGAGTAAACCCTGTATGGTATGATGTAGTGATTTCCATTACATTGTACTGCGCATATGACTCTCTTTGTATAGGAATATGACAAGTGAGTACTCTGCATTTTCAGGGGTGACTCTGGCCTTCCTTGACAGGCGTCGAGTTGCGAGGGCCCATTCAATGCTGCTTGCAGCTTTTAATATTTTTTCTCTACCAAATGAAATGCTTTACTGGAGACTATAACATGCTCGAAAAAACTTACCAAATTCGGCATGCGTCTCAATTGTGGTGAAAATTTATGAATATTATAGTTTTCGACAATGAGCATGGCTCCTTAAAACAGCTGCCTCCATGGCACATTTCACTGACATGCATGACAATTGGTACACATGTGTATCATGTCCAGACGCAAAAAAAGTCTCTCGGACCCTTCGCCTAAACCCAACAGGAAGTTGGCCATTTTGAATTAAGTGGCCATTTTTGGCAATTTGAGCATGTTGTATTTGTTTGAACTTGTCCTAAAGCATTCATCAGATCGACTTCATATTTGGTGTGTGTCATCTAGACCACTTGGTGATCAAAAGTTATTAAAAGATCACACTATCATTAAAGGGCATGGGCATTATGTGGCAACCAATTTTCATGTCTCCCCATGAAACATAAAACTGTTATAACTTCTGTGTTAAAGGTCCAATATGCACTAAACTTCACATTTGATAAGAGTCCCACCCTAAACATATCCATGTGACAAAATTTGGTTATACACTGTAAAAAAGAAAATGACAACCTATTCAGCAGAGGCGGTATTCTAAATTGTTTGAACATGAAAATTAAAATAGCTGTTCTTAACTTGAAAATGCACATCAGACCAATCATTTGAACCTCATTGTGTCTAAATTTGTAATTGTGAATAAGCTGATATTGAAATTTGAAGTTGGTACAACAAAGTTAGGAAAAAAACACAGGGTTTCCCAGAATGCACAACAAGGGCAAGTCCTCATGCTTCCTTTCTCTTAGCTGACAACAACTCAGCTATGACGGACAGAGGATTTATTTCAAATGAAGACCTTCAACCAAGCTTGTGAAAGTAAGTATTTTGCGTGCAAATCGACATGCATTATATTAATTAAATAATGATGATAAACCTTTGCTGCTTTGCCAAATGTACTGCAGTAAATTCGCTACTTGTTTATTTGGTTAGTAGCTAAGTTAACAATGCTAGTTAAACTAGCTAAGTTACCAGCCTGTGCGCTCAAGATTTGCGTCTCAGTCGCGTTTTTTACTTGGGCATGTAACAGAGCAAAAACGCTTTATTTAAATCTATGCAGCAGTCTGCACTGACTTCGTCATGCACGCGCTTTGGCAGCGTCTCACATCTCAAAGCCTTTATTTACGCTTTTCAGCAATATGCATGTGAAACCCAATGCCCAATAAAAGACGGGGTTACGGTTAACGGTTAGTCTGAGATCAATTGCTTCTGTCTCTTCCCACTCTGAGTGGGAATCGCTGAGTTCCTCATTCCAGGAACCTACACTTAGTCGGGGTTGTGATAATTTCCCCTCGTTTCCAGGTTTGAACGGTTTTGACCAGAGTAATATAGTGGTGATACAGTACTAACATGTTTAGAGTACCAGATATGTGTTTGTGTTGTATTTTAAGCGAGCTAAATGCTAGTTTTGTCGAATGAAAATGAGTGTGCACGTGCGAGCAGAACTCTCGTTTGCTAGCAAGGTGAAGTGTAGTTGCCATGCCTGTTTTGAGAATTTTGTATGCATTCATGAATTTCTGATTTCTGCTTTTGCACTATTTTGATGCTGTGGAATTGGTATTTTTTGATGTTGTTTGAAGCGTTTAAAGCTGAATTTATTTCTAAGAATGTTTGAGATTTGCCTTTGACAGCTTATTCTGTTGGAGGAAAGCTTTGGGTGACACTGCGGGTACGTTTGTAATAAAGACAAAAAATGATAAGTATTTTTATGGAAATATAACAGATTATCATGATAGAAAGTTTAGATTGTTTAATAAAACTGTCTTCTGTGTTTCAAGGGCATTATTTCGTGTTGTGATCTCAAAAGAGGAAGCTCGACGTGTTCAGCTGTCTCAAGTTCCAGGGACAGTGAAGTGCAGTGAAGAGTATCTCAACCAAAAGAATATGACAGCAAGTCTCTTGGCTCCATATCTTCACTGGACACTGTGAGCATGAACTCTTCAGGGAGCCAGACAAACAGCCTTTCTCCTTTGTCAAGGTATTTGACAAAGCATCTCAGCATCTCAGAGCGGCCTGATCCATTTCCTATCCCTACTTTGTCTCTTCATGTAGAACTGAAATTAAGAAAGGGCAATGAGTCATATGAAAAAAACAAAATAGGCATTGATGTATCAAGAGACATCAAGACTGAAATTCTTGACAAAATTGCCCAAGTAGCTTTCGACATCAAGGCCTACCCTGTTCCCTGTCCCCTGTTCCCTAACCTGGGAACATTCAGAGCCACAGTGGACAAGTACACACCGAAACTTCTCAGACTTTACCGTGCCAAGAAAGGAGCTTTTGGGAAGGACATGGAAAATTTCTTGGAGAAACTTAATGATGAGGTACAATGTTTTAAGTTTATTTAACTTTGGTTGGTCATGTGAAATAATTTTTGTTGTTTGCAAACTTTAAAAGAAAAATTCAATACAGCTTTGTATTTTTTATAGACCTCCAACATTGTCAGACATTGCAAGGATGCTGCACTTCGAGGCCTTCCAGTGTTTCTTCCGGACAAGCCCAAAGAGCTTTTCAAACAAGGTCTAGTAAGTATTACATATCACAAAAGAGCAGCATTTTGATTTTGTGAGATGTGTGTGTAAGTACTTTAGTGCAGTGGTTCCCAAACTTTTAACAGGGCCCCCTTTTTGCCATTAAAAATATTTTTAGCCCCCCTGTACACGCACCCACAGATTTCATTTCCTTTGATTGTAATTTTCTAATTTGTTTAAGCACTGTAATTAAGTAAGATTTAAAACTTCAATGTGTAATTATGTGTAATAAAAAAAGTCACTTATAGATTGGAAGCATGACAATCTATTATAATTTTTTATCTTCAAAATTTTTATTTTTGTTTTCACCATCTTTTCCTCAAAATTCCTTCTTGAACAAATATTAACAAAACTATTCAAGAAAATGAATAAAATGAAAAAAAATGCACCAAAGTATACAAATGAATGGAATATTGTCATGATTTTTGCATAAAATTATTACTAACTGCAAATGTAAGAAGAAAGAAGAAATATCTGGCAGGTGTACCCTGTGAAATTAAAACATTATTTAAAATAAGAAAAAAAAATAGACTTTACTGCTTTAAACAACCTTTGTTGCCGGTTAAGATGCTCATGAATGCCCCTGCACAAGAATGTAGTTTATGCGACGCCCATGAACGCACCACACACAAGATTGATGATAAAAATTTTAATTCTAGAAATATAACAGCAAAACACAGCAGTTTGTAAGAAATATTACATTTAACTCTTTTTGACCCTATTATACAGTGTGTAATTGGTGTAAAAAGGCTGCAGTGTCGTTTTTGAAACGCGCTGATGATAATCTGACAGATGTATTTTCAACCTTTTTGGTCCAACCAACATATTTGAGTCACTTAATGTCTCCAGATGTCTACAATTTTATTTGTTTTTAGGGTTATTCTGGATCAAAAGTCTTGGCGGGTTGAATGTGACCAGTAAGCCACCATTTGATGAAAGACTAAAATGTCTAAGTGGTGGTTTAATTTGTTTGGCATCATGTCGTCACCTTTTAACAGTGCTCTGGTTTTACAGGAGTCTGATCCCGAAGATGAGTCTACCAAGGGAGTGGCTGTGGGCGTACTCTTTGTTTTAGAGGACTGTGTTGCAACAACTTCACCTGCAGTGGTGCAGAACATTGCTGTGATTTTAAAGGAAACCATTGCCCTGCAGGACGTCCCAGATCTTCCATCTGCACTGGCATATCTTTTTCGCCTTTTTGGTCCTTCTCTACGCTCTCAATACCTCCTACCCAAAGGCTCTCAAGTACACTTTTGAGACCTTTCAACAAGTCTTAATGGAAATTGGCTCTGATTGCGCACAGCATGTGCGTTCACTGAAGAACAAACTCTTACTTTAAGCCTATGCAATGCACTTGGTTGTATGGACAACTTGTTTCTATTCTTTTGAACAGATGTTTGACAACTGTGGTTTTAAGTTGTGTTTTAAACACTGGATCATACCTGAGGCGTTATGTCTTTCTGTTTGAGCAGAAGTGTTCTCATTCTTGGCAGTGTTGGCATATTCAGAATTATCCTGTATGGATTCTAGTTCTAATGTTGGTGGCTGTGCTTCATTTCATGTGTCATCAACGTTTGCTCTACTGGTCTTGGTGAAAAGAATTCATTTAACTACCTCATCTGACCTTGTATCTCCAATTTGTACAGAATGCACAGTGGACTTTAAGCACAGACAAATAAAGGTATGGAGAAAATGCAATTGAGAACTATGTATTTATTAAAATGCATATATTTATTGATTCCAGTAGTTAAAAATTATCGTTGGGTTGATTTGCTTTTGGTAATTCTGTGAATCCCACTATTCAGCTAATTAACAAGTTTATATTGGCCCAATGAAGAATTAATTGTAGTGGCTGTTAACAGAATAATGTAAATGTAGCTGGTACAACAATGAAATATGACTTCGGACAATGAAATAGCAAATCGTTGAGACGATTCAAAAATTTTACTGCAAAAAATTGCCTTGAAATTTTTAGTTTTCTCAACTATTCTTTTTTAACAGTGTACTCATAGTGCTACCCGCTGATGACAAGAAAATGACTCTGATGACCATGTGTCATACTAAATTAACTCCTCACAAAATTTTTTTAAACAACTTGAAATTACGTCAGGGCACACTTTAGACCTTTGTAATGAAAAATATATCAAAAGATTTTGTTTTGGTGGTGGGGAAGCCATTTTGAATACTTCACCATAACAAATGAAACTGAGAGTGAAGAGATCAGCATACCTCACCAAACTTGCCACGGTTGTCCAACATATCGAATATTAATATCTGATATACATATAAGGATTGGGCAGGGTCTTATGGCTCTGTAGCACCCCCTACAAAATTTTAATAAGTAGCCCTTACAGTGCGTTTCACCTAGATCTATGAAATTTGGTAGGCTCGTGTGTTGTGTCAAGACCTACAAAAAAAGCCACCAACTAGCTACAGGAAATGACATGTTTTAAACGTTCGTATACTTCATATACTAGCAAGTTCATCAAATCCACCTCAAATTCAATCAGATTAACCTTATAACCTTGAGGATGATATGTTGTGACTGCTGTCCATATATAACAAATGGTGTAACCACGGGGGCATGATGAAGTTTAACGTTTGGCTGAGACAGAATAAGTTGTTGTAACTTCTGTGTTTCTCATCCAATCTGACACATATTTTACATGGTGATTAAGAATAACATTCTGAGGAAAGTGACATGCCAACTATGAGTCACACACATGAGGCCCACTGAAAGCTACCATGAGTAAACCCTGTGAGGCAATCATTATGTGATTTACATTAAACCCTTGTTTGCCCACAACACTCTGTGAACAACGGTGTGATAGGGGAGTACTATGCATTGTCGGGGCGACTGGAACCCCTTGCCAACAGGAACCTTCCTCAGAGGGATCACATATACTCAAGAGTGAAGATTTTATTTTCCATTCAACTTTCCAACAACAAAAATGTATCTGCCTTCTTTGTCACTGATTGTACTTTCTATATGAAAGGGGACACATACTCAAGATTACCGCACATCTTCAGGATAATTGATAGGACCAATAAAAAACCAGGAAACTCAGCATTAAATTAAGCTTAGCATTAAACAGCTCAGCCAATTTCTTATATTTCAGTTTTGACAGATGTGTTTCTGGCTAAATATAATATATTCTCCTTTCTGTTTTATTTGTGTCAACATTCTGCTAGTCTTAATTGGCTTATTCAGACCATTAACTATTTGTTGAAATTAGATAATAGAGCAAAATAGGACTTAATTTTTCCACAGTGTGGAAAGTTGTCTTTGGCTTTAGATCACAGTGACATCAATTTAAAAAAAAACAATCAAAATTGGTAAGATTATGTCAACCTTGCATCCTGTAAACTTGTACATAAACTTTTAATCCCGTTCTCTGCACAGAAAAACACAAGTCTCATGGAGTTGTAAACTCCCCTAGATATGTAGGGACAGAGTTAAAACTGAACAGAATAAAATATAGAATATGACTTGCAGTGTGCTACCAACTCCTTTTAGTAGCTGTTCACAGTTCCCATGCATGAGTCCGTGCATGATTGCGGTTGTCTTTATGTAAGACCTTCTTCCTTTGTGTACATCGACGAAAAAACTCAAGGGTAAATAGCAGAAGTTATGAAACCACCATCTAAACAATATAAACAAAATAAGTGCAATCAAAAAAAGTCTACCACTATCGTGACAAAACCAAGTAAATAGGCTTTATCATTTCCTTTTAGCCCTTAGTTTATAAATAGATATAATATGCGCAGGTAGGAACAGCTAAAAAGGAGGAAAATTTACAAATTAGAG
The DNA here is from genome assembly GCA_029783805.1 of Acanthurus tennentii. Taxonomy (NCBI): domain Eukaryota; kingdom Metazoa; phylum Chordata; class Actinopteri; order Acanthuriformes; family Acanthuridae; genus Acanthurus; species Acanthurus tennentii. The sequence continues at coordinate 18,591,179 of JAPZDZ010000014.1, forward strand.
AGCCTTTTTTTCAAAAAGATTTTCAGTCTGTCCTGAGGTGACTGTCCTCCTGCCTAAATAATTTACTGAGAAAAGGAAATTAAACTGTGAGTATTAATAAAGAAAATGAATTAATTCATAACAGGTCATCACTATTGCTTTCATCTCACTCATGGTTTTGTCTAAATTTATTCCTTTCTCTGTTTCTCACTTCTGCCAGTAGTACCTTTCAGTCCACTCACAGTCTTACCCGCATATGATACTTAATGATAGAATCGCCATGCATATTGTTCTCACATTGTAAAAAGCAATAAATAAAGTTCTAATACAATGTCTGTTATGACATTGCATTGGAAAGAAGCAATGATTTAGCATGTCCACTTAGGTATCAAGTTAACATCATTACTGATCAGAGCCGAATGCAGAATGTACCCCTTCTTATAAAAAAAAAAACAGATGGTGATAAATGTAAAAGTGGGTTTTTGTTTAGTGTAAAGGGACATACCCAGCAAAAATTGGGATGTTGAAAGGTATTTAAATGTCAAATTCAGGCTTTTTATAAATAACTTTAAAATGAAAGCCATGCCAACAAAGATATTTACCACCAGGATACCTTCCCTTGACTTCCTAGAAACACTGGAAAATGACCTTACCATGAACAGGGCCATACAGCCACACTTGTGGCAGCTTTATACATCCTAAAAACTGAAAGTAATGACTTAACAAAATTTATAATTATTGATTCATTAAATGGAACGAATCAATCAGAATCAGGACAGGACTCAAACTCCAGTCCCCTAAATTAGAGTTCTGCCATTATGGATCCTGTTTACATTGTGCTAGAGGCTACTAGTGCTTTGGATGTCCACTGTCATTATGCTGACTTGTGTTTGCTACCCCTGAGATTTCGAACACTTTAAGATTTTGAAGCAAACATTTTACTTTTTTTCCCTCAAAGCCATTAACACACACTTGTTAATTTATATATTGCTTTCTTCTTGAGACCAGCAAAAAATAAATATCAATAATTAAAGCTGCAAGCAGCATTGGATGGGCCCTCGCCCCACTGCGCCGGCATCAACTTGTCCCAGACACGGCCGACCGTTTGCGCTCAGTCCACACTGAGACCCAAGCGCAGTATTTGCCTTCTTTCTGTCATGCAGGCAGGCCAGAACATAACTGCACTCACTGCTTGAAAGTGGAAATCAGGCAGTGAATGAAGTTAATCCATGTGCTAAATCAAAGTCCCCTCTATTCAACAATGACCTGAAATTGATTAAAAATGGAAACATACACAGGAAAAAAACAATGTTCCCTTATGTATTTCCTAGCACGGATGATGGCAGCTGTCACCAGTGTAACATTTGGGTCTCTAGTCTGTTTTTTAATTTTAATTAGTTCAAGTAATTGTAATGTAATATGTAATGTAATATCGCTCTATGCCAATTTACATTTCCATAGGTTCATCTTCACAATAAAACCATTGACACCTTTCTTTGAAGCTATTTACAAATAAATACATTTGAACCATTTCATCTGCTGATATTTGTTCTTACATTGGTCATATTATTACAGTTATCTACTGATGTGTATTATCTCACGTCAAAAAGTGATATATATTTGGATACAGATAATTCAAAACCCATCCATACTAAAACAAAGCTGTTTTCATTTATTAAATAGGCAAACTGACAACTTAACCAGAGCAAAAAAATCTATAAACATGAACAGTTTGTCAGCGTTAACTGCATGACTGATCAACAGTAAAAACCTACTCATGTTCCCTGGGTCAGCACTTCACTGTACACTTCTCAGCTGTACTACTTTGAATTTATACTTCTTCAATTTCTGTAGGAAATTCTGAGTTTAATATCATTTGTAATCAACTTCAAATCTGTTTGTCTGTCTAACATCCACACGGACTGCACAGCAACTGAAGGGAAAACAAAGATAATTATCAGAGTAAGAGGATCACTCCTTAACGGTGCTTCGAGCCTAGAGAGTGATGCTCTGCTATCACCTTGTGGACAGACAGCTACAGCACTGATCAAAAGCTCTATACAAGAAAACACCTAGTTTGGCCACAAGATGGCAATAGAGCATCGCTTTTAAGCTTTAGTTGAAAGAGAGCAGCTTTTTCCCTCATTGAATCCAATGGAGAAAGCATTCAAACCCACACCTGTTTGAGCTTCGCCTGGGCCAACATAATTGTAGCTACAGACTTCATTCAAATTTAAAATAAGTCACAAGACTTTGATCTGTAAATTTTGCATTTGCATGTTTTTGCTATCTTGTACTGTTTCTGAGTTATCACAGTTTTGGTTTTAGAGTTTTTTCTGCTGCCTCTTAGGTTTTATAATGTGTATGTATTGCACACTAATCCCCTGCTTAGATTGAGTCATGTGACAGACAGAGTGGAGCTGCAGCGGAGACACAGAGGATAGAAAGAGGAATACATTGTTGAAAACCTCCTGAAAAGTACTTCAAACTTGATCAAATGATAGACAAAATATACTCTCGAAGGATTCTTTGTCCTCTTTCCATTGGCATAGGTTTGAAAGCTGTCTGACTTATACTTTAGACTGTAGGGGCCTGAGTGTGACACATGTGCCTTTCTTCCCCATTGACTTTAATGGGAGGACACAGAGGACAACTCCAACTTTGAGGGCTTCTAAAATCCAAATGATTCGAAACAGCTAAAAAGTTAAAAAGTCATTTGTTCAGCACTGTGTCCTCTGTCATCTGTTAGCTTTTGAAGGCACTACCATTTACGCCCTAGGAGCAGATAATTTTTGTTCAAAGTGAAATTTTTGTCGTGTATTGCATTTTCAAATGCAAATAGTCGAATTCCTGTAGATTTTAGCCTAGGGGTGTCAGCACATAATGTGTAGGTCTTGATGAGTACTACAATTAGGCTTTTGTCCCGTCTCTCTATGACATTCCTGTGGATCGCAGTTGGTGTATTTCTGTGCTGCAATGGGCGTGTCTGTGCCTAGGTGGCGCTACAGAGCAGGCCCTAAAAAAACAGTACAGATACAATAGGGCCTTCGCACCGCTAGGTGCTCGGGCCCTAATAATAAGAAGGAAACACTGCAGAAACAATAGGGCCTTCACACCGCAAGGTGCTCAGGCCCTAATAATCTCTACTGACCTGAGAAGACATCTTGAAAGCCACAGGTAGAAACTTGTCCACAGGAGGATCCTGTTGTAGCACAGATGGGTTGGCTGCCTCCCGTTCTGTAGTCCATAAGATATTCTCCTGAACCTCCAGACCCTCCTACTTCCTCCTCTCTGCTCCTCAGTCTCCTTTCAAGCTCCTCTGTCCAGTCAGCCGAGCGACTTAAAGGCCCAGCAAGGCTTTGAGAGCGCTGTCTATGGACTTGACCCTCCCCCAGTGTCCTATTAACATTCAAATTTCTAGTTAGCCTTACTAAGCAAAAAACTGATTGTTTCAGGAATGTTGCTTCAGTACACTATTTTAAGATTTTTGTATCATTCATGCAGCCAGTGTTTTTGATTTACTTACACATTCTGTTCTCTCTCAGGCTACATTGCGGATTCATTAAAAAACTTATTTAGATACTGAAGCATTAATTGATGACATAAGCCCAAGGAACGCCCACCCATGCTTGTCACAGTGATACAGTTTCCCATCATATACATAATTTGTTATTAGACAGTAAATCCTGCTGCCTGGTTATATCTAAAATTGCCTAAGAGTTGATTAACAGTCAAAAATAAGACATAACTCACTGCAAGTAAAAGGATTGATGCATGATTTTTTGCTAAATGGACTAACTCTTGTTAAAATACATCAGTGTGGCATTAAATTGTTGATGCTACGGTATTGTGGGTAGCTAAATGTATTCTTGAGTCTGCAGACTGTGGGTAAAACTGTAGTGTTGATTACATAAAATATTTTATATACTCTTTCCCAAAAAGCAATTGCTGTTCTTCTCAAAACAAAAATAAAAGAGCAAAAGTGGAATAAATGGTTTAAGAATGTCTGTACTGGGTCACAGATGACATAGTTTCCAGATGCTACTGTATCAAAATTGATTTTTTTATTGGATGGTATCAACGACATATCAACAATAAGGCTATCAAATTTCCATATTACTTTAAAGCAGTGGCATCAGGACGAATAAGGCAAGAAGAGCTCGACCACTTTTTTGGGGCAGTAACCGCAAACTGGGAGAGTGGCTCTAGCCAATCCCAGGAATGACATCTGAGATCTCTGTCCAGAAGAGCGCAGTCCTAGGAACAGCTTAGATACTGCACAGAACCCTCTAGCTTCAAGGCCTCTGGTAGAGGACCCGAGCTTGAAGGAGACAAAGACTGCCCAAGAGGGGCAGGAGTGGTAATAGAGTGTTAACAACAGGACTATTTTCCTTTTGTGTTAATAATTGTTATTACCTTTCAATTACCTGTCTTTTATCCATCAGTAACCTTCCAAATGCTTTTTGGAGTATATAAGTCATTAAGAACACCAGACACTATTTATACATATTGGGTTCAGGCAAAATGAAAAAATAAAATAATTTCTTTCAATATAAATTTTTAATAATGAAATTATCTGTATGACTAAAACATTTGTTCTACTTGAACAATAAAAATCAAAATTCTACTAGAATCTGTATGTTTTTGTCTATTCTAGACAGGCACAGTTGTCTTGAGCTTATTGATTAAAAAAAAAGAACATTAATAAAAAAATATATATGTTGAAAAATGTAAGAATTATGAAGATTCTATCATCCTTTTAATAAAATAAGGTATTAAACCACATCTCTAGCTGACACAAATAGCTCCAAACCCTGCTCAGGCAGTGTGTCCCAGATGTCAGCATGTGAGTGCAGTTTGTAAATGCCTTTTACAACAAACTCTTCTCAACAGGTAATCAAAGTTTTTAAAACAATAGAAGTTTGGTAAAGTTTATGCTCCAAACCTTCAGTATAGGCAGTCTTTCCTCTGAAAGTTGCTTTCTCTATTACATTGCATAGACCAGCAGTTTTAAAAAGTCTAATTCCTTATGAATCAACCTTAATTCACATCAAAGATTTGATGAACACATAAATTATGTTGCAGAAATATTAAACCCAACCTCTTTGGCTTTAAACTCATTCAACTGTGCACATCTCAACTCTTCATACATACCATGATATTCTCACACCATCATAATGCATTACTTTCCGGTTACAAGTTTCACAATCAACTATGAAATTTATCATTTCACCAAACAATATTTAAAAACCAACAATCTGTCACATATTGTTCAGATTTTAAAGTTTCATAAGGTTATCTGACTAAGAGCTATTTTTTACACCTAATTTGTCCATGATCTATCATTACTTGATGAATTTATTGGAAGAAATCCCCACACTAACACTGTCAGTACACAGGCTTCACAGGGGTTATCATCAGAATGCACCAAACCTCATTAGATCAGTTAGTCCTTTTTAATTAAATGAACAATACTTTGGAACTGCCTACCTACTGAGCTCAAGATTCAACACTATTTTAACATTTTTAATAGAGGTGTTACATCATGGCTAAAAGAAAAATAACATTGTTCTTACGCCTGATACTGCTGTAAATGTACACCTTTATAGTTAAGGTATTTCTGGTTTATTAATATCATGTAAGTTTTCAATTTTCTCTCCTTCCTGTGTCCTCTCACTTCATTGTTTTTGCCTTACTTGCCCCTTTAAATCAGTTCATATTGAGTAATCTATTTTATTTAACATTTTCTTTAAAAAAAAACCCTCTGTGGATAGTTATTGCAAAGAAACATTTTGCTAAAAAACACTGAATGCAGTGCATCTGGTTCTTGTGCGTAATTGTATGGTGTAGCTCTAATGCTATTATTGTTATGTTTAAGTCAGCTATACTGTTCCTACTAAACTGATGTTGATGCAGACAGATTTACACTAGAATTAGTAGTTGACCTAGTACTTGGAGCATCAGTATGAGATGCGGAGTGCTTAGATAAAATGTCAGGTTTTATATATTGTGGTCTATGACTGTTATTGTTAACTGTATAAATTTATTGTGAAATCAAATGTGGTGCTGGATAAAATATTTTTTTCATAGTTCTGGGTAAAATATTTATCAGTTATGATGATATCATTCTCACTAAGATAGCTGCTGACTTTTGAGAACATAACAACATTGCAATGCCTAATTTTATGAACAGCTTCATTTGATAGTACCCAAAACACACCTGAAGTGTTGCCAATGATAAATCAGTCCGCTGAAAAATCTTTTGTATACTCAGTCACAGTAAGAACAGTAGGTCAAAGTTTAACCTGGAGAATGGAATGAGTACTATGATAAAAGCTTGGTTCATAATTATCTCTGCCAGGTGTAAGCCTTGAGGAGATCATGTTCAGTTGTGTGTGTGCATACACATGTGTGCACACACACAACTGAGTAGTATATCTCATTTAGTACTGGACCAGTCAACTTTAAAGTTTTTGTACACAGTGATGATTGTATGCTCAAGGAAACCTCATTCTATTGTTGATATACATTTATTTCTAAACCTATCATGTTTAATGTTTTGCTTTTTGTGGCCATTAACAACTGAATCATTATTTTTACTCAAGTAACCAACGGATGCTTGAGATTAGAATCATGTTTCCTCTAAGGTACATGGCTGTCATGTGTTTAGGCAGCAAAAGTCATATTACCCTGTGTGAACCTAATGTTTAAGTAAGCTATTTTCATATTTTAACCTATACTACCTTACTTCAGCTTACAGAAAACTTAGTGCAAAAGAGGTCTGTGTGCGCGTGTGTGTGCATGTTTGTGAGTGTTTACTTATGAAAGACCTGTGACAGTTTTTTACCCACAAAGTGAAGACACTTTTAGAAAGTGAGGACAATTTGGCCATTCCTTACTTGCTCACTGCCCTTTAAGGTGCTGTTTCAAGGGTTAAAACTAGGTTTTAGAGTCAGGGTTAGAACTAGGCTTGGTTTAAGGTTAGGGTAAAGGTTGTGGTAAGGCATTAATTTTTTATGGCTATGGTTAGGGTAAGGAGCTAGGAAATGTATTATGTCATTGTGTCCCCTCACAGCAACAGCTTTTCAAGTATGTGTGTGTGAATATGTTTGGTGTGGGGTACAGATCCCCACTCTACTGGGTGAATATTTTCATTTAATCATGTAACAAACTAAATCTTTCTTTTTCTACAATCTCTATTTGCAATGCTAATTAACATAACCTGATGATAATTAAAACTTAACACAGATTTATGTTAAAAAAAAAAAAAAAACGACAGTATCAAACATGCTGTCATACCATAATGCCGTGGGTAAAACAAAAGCTTAACATCATTACAAACAAAATCCAATACCACAGATACCTGTGGAGTTGATGGTGGCCTCTGCGCCAGGAGAGTGGGCTGTGGGACGGGGATATGGCTGGGGACTGTGCTGGGGAGCTGAGCTGCCTAGTGGTAGTCTTGATGTAGGAGGGGAGGATGGGGGGGTAGGGTTTCACAACCAGGCTAGAGGAGGAGGATGATTGGTTAGACCTGAGGAGTTGTTTGGCCAATGTGGGGCTTTCTTGAGGGGGCAGTGGAGTGAGGCACCCACTGCCCTTTCTGTGATGCAGATTGGTGGGGGAGGCACTGCTTCTAGATATAACAGAGTTGTTGGATTTGGATGCAGCACTCAGGCAATCCTCAAGGGACTCTGCACTGGTACCGGAGCCCAACTGACCCCCTTCTTCATCAAAGATGGTTCCTGAGCTTGGTCGCTCAGAGGGTTCAGAACTTTTGTTGTGGGTGTCTGTGGCTGAAGGACCAAAATCTTTATCCCCTTTAGGGTCCCTCTCATCCTTGTGTTGAGTGTCCCCTCCTGCTTTCTCCTCCTCCCCTTGGGTTTTCCCATGACTGTCAAATGTGAAATCAGAGGAGCTGGTTCCACTGGTTGTCATGGTGACTGAGCTGACAGGCCCCTCCCCAGCAGTAGCCATGGTAATGGCTGTGTAAGGGGGGTGCTGAATCCAAGAATGCTGGTCTTTTGTGCCTGTGGCAATAAAATGAGAGGCTTCTTTCTTCTTCTCGGTCTGCCTCTTCCCATTTAGCACTTGATGATCCACTTCCTTCTTCTCTTCCCTCTTTTCATGCACTTCTGTGTGAGTGTGTTGTATTGGTGACTGGTCCATGTGTTTGAAAGAGCTAGATAGAGTCGCAATCTCTAGGAATGACAGGGCATCAGAACCAAGTTCCAATTCTGGGCTTGGCATCCCAGGAGAAGTTAATTTAACTTCCCCATTATTTTGACTCCTTTCATTTCCCTCCCCCTGGCTTGAATCCTTTTCTCCTAGTTTTTGAGTTTCCACAATTAAGTTAACCTCCCCATGCTGCTGCTGGTGATGGAGCTTTATAGCAAGCTGAATGTCTGCTAACAAATCCTCATGTTCAGCTGCTGAATGAAAGCTGTAGATATCTGTGTCCGACCCCGAGCTCCCTCCTTTCTGCCCTCCTTCCTCTATGGGAGATGTTGCTGCCGTCGAAGCTTTCTGCTGCAATTCTTGCTTCAGCTGTCCTCCGTTTCTATCCATTTTCCCCTGCCCAAAATTCTTTTTCTTCTCAGGGAAACCTGCCTCAGTGTCCGACTGTCCAAGTTCATCTGCAGATATTTCAGGTGATTTTGTGCTGTCCAGCTCATCATTTTGAGATACTAATACATCCTCCTTTGAGCCTGTTACTGATGAACTTGTATTTCCTTTCCCTTTCAGATTGCCCTTTCTTTTCCGGATGGAGAAAACGGAGGCCTTGGACTCAGATTTGTTTTTCTTCTTTCCTGATCCTGTGCCATGTACCCCCCCCCCTCCTTCTCCAGTGCGGCATGCTCCTTTACATCCATGCTTGCTCTGCTTCTTACCTCCCTTTTTTGTCGTGTCCCATGCTCCTTCTCTCCATCCCTCAACCAGGGAAGGGTAGCTTCCATAACCCACTGCAGCTGCTGCAGCTTTTTTTTGCTTGGCCTCCTGATTGCCCATGGTTGTATTTTGTAGCTTTCTGCCTTTCTATTCAGGTCATGCCTTGGAGAGCTCCTCCTGCCTTGGGGAGATTTTAGATGCCTGTGCCTGGAGAGGGTACAGCTGTTTCAACCTACTGAATGGATGCAAGTCTGGTGAAGGAGGAGGAGCTGCTGCTTATGATGGATTTTTTTTTCTTTTTGCTCCGTTGTGTGATGATCTTCCTCGTTATTTCCCGATGACAGAGGATGGCGTGGCATCGATGATGTCGCTGATGCAAGAGAGGGATACAGCTCTCTTTTCTTCCTCCCCTTCTCTCCCTGGCCCCTCCCTCCCTCCTTTTCTCCATCTGCTGAAAGGAGTGACGCAGGCATGGTGTGCTGAGTAAATATCTGACAGGAAGGCAGACTGAGAGAGGTGGAATGAAACTGGGATGGAGACACAAAGCCAAACCTGCTGGAAAAAAGGATAAAAATATCTAAGTAGAAATAAAGATGCAATGACTGAGGGTAGGGATAGAAAAGTACACTCTACTGCATATTACATCCTGCCTACATTACCCACAATACTAAGGGTTGGGTATATGTCACCATAAAAAGACCTCTTATGGACCTTTCTGTCACTGCAGCATTGCTCTTTATGCTCATTGTAAAGGTATTTTTTAAGTACCCTCTGTTTAGCTTCCACAGCAGGGGTAGTATGCAAAGCTGATGAGAAAGTGAAGGTGTTTAAAATTTTATGTTTCTCTGAACTCTCTATATATTAATGTAATATACATCAAAGCTCCTTCCCCCATATGCTATCGGATGCATTCTGTGTTTGTCAAGTTATATGGGTCTGACATCGGACTGCCTAACTTGAAACGGCCTGAAGGTGGAACAGAAGATGCCTTGGGCAATTCAGTTCATTTCTTCTTTTGATTTTATTTTACAGGTTTGTTCATAGAAGTATATTTGACTTGACTTGGCTTAGCTTAGCTTCGTTTAGTTTA
>JAPZDZ010000014.1:18609877-18626253 GCA_029783805.1 Acanthurus tennentii
AGTTAGGGCTGGCTCAGGCTCACCTTGGACCAGCCCCTAGTTATGCTGCTAAATAGGCTTAGGCTGCTGGGGGACTCTGTGACACACTGAGCTCCTTTCTGTCATCTCTCTCCCTCTATGTTCTGCATTCATGCTCTGCATTCATGTCTTTTACTAACTTGCCACCTTCCCCGGAGTCTTTGTGCTTTTTTGTCTTGCAGATACCCATGGACGGGATTGCTGATCTTAGCTCCCCCCCGGTGCCGTCAGATCCTGCCCACCTCTGAGTATGGATCTGGCCAAGGTTTCTGCCTGTTAAAAGGAAGGTTTTTTTTCACTGTCACCTATATAAATAAAATTGAATTGAACTGAATTGAACTTGGTACTTGAGTTGTCCATAGAAGTCTTATTGGAGAGTGGTACAGTTCCACTTTGTGACTATAGTGATTTTGCCAAAACAAAAACCTGCAAACCACTGAGGGGCTGGTATAGCGGTACTTGGGTAATTGACAATTTGTCTATGATGGTGGGTCTACATACACTTATATCCATTAATAACTTTTAGAAAACAAACAAAAAAGCCCCTGTTCTGCCAGTACACGGCGGTCAAAAAACTGTGCTTCCCCCTGGTAAGCAGCACACCTCCAGGGTGATTACCCTTCCCCTATTTGTACTTTGCCAATACTACAGTCCATACACCACCTACTGTGGCAACGCAAGAATTACAACAAAAACAGAAACAGAACAGAAAAAACAGAAGATATTTCACACACATACTAATAAAAACAAAAATGCTCACAAACAGTGACCATTAACAAAGTTCTACCATATCTCTTTAACACATAGTAAATTTTACATCAAGTTTGGATGGGATACAAGGATACAAGGAAGTTTATTGGTCATTATATAACAGGTTGTATGATGAAATTAAAATGTGGTTCCCTCTTGATTGATTTACTGATTGTATAAAAAATTAGGGATGCACTGATACCACTTTTTTCAAACCGATACGTTATTGAGTACTTACATCATTACACGTAAAGTTACTTTGAATTTTTTTTTTCCTCAGATATCGTCTGTTTGAACAATATTCCACAATATGTTTTTCTTATACATGGGTGACTGTCACAAGTTTGACTGCAGTACAAACACAAATTTAACAAAATTGTCATATACTGACATTCAACATTAGTGCTTCTATAAACATGGCACTGCCACACATACTGTAAGCTTAAAATCATTGTCAATCCACTTTGCAGTGGCTGATGAGAGACACTGGGCTGAAGCTGCTGCTCCAAATGTCAGTGGTTAAGCTTAAAGTTTTAGCATCATGCAACAGGCAGGTTGTGGATGTGTTTTTTCACGAAAATCGTGCAGCTTCCGTCGCACCGTATCTGTGATATGGATACGGCTAGGAATCTCATACCTCGACTCCAGTATGCAGAGAAAATGGAGGAATCCCAAATTATTGACTACGAACAGTAGCTGATCATCCAGGGCAATATACTCGGCAAGAGCATCTGTGATTTTGACCACACGTGGGTTGTCTCTGGACATTTTCTCCCGCTTAACCAGCATCTGCTGCAAAGTTGGCTGTCTCTTGTCGGTGTCGCGAGTGAACTCCTCATATTCTGCGTCGTGCTGGGATTTTAAATGTTTAATTAAGTTGCTTGTGTTGTAAGCAGTAGATTTTGTCCCTCCTCTAGAGAGTTTTGCCAGACATAATTTGCATTCTGCTTTGTTTTTGTCGCTCTCATTCACCTGAAATGGTCCCACACTATAAAATTATAAAATTATCAAACATGGAGGAGTGCAGATGGTGCATTAAGTAGTCTCACAGCCTGAGGGAAGAAGCTGCTCTGTAATCTGGTGGTATGGCAGCGGATACTTCTGTATCTTTTGCCTGATGGCAGCAGGGTGAACAGGCTGTGGCTGGGGTGGGTGTCGTCTTTTAGTATCCTCTTGGCTCTGCGCAGGCACCTTACATCCCCAGTATCACTGGTGCTTGGTAGATGGGTGCCAATGATGTTTTGGGCAGTTTTAATCACTTGTTGCAGAGTCTTCCTGTCCTGGGCTGGGCACAACCCATGCCAGTTTGTGATGTATCCAGTCAGGATGCTTTCAATCGCTCCTTTGTAGAAGTTGACAAGAACTTGGCATGGGAATTTTGTTTTCTAAAGTTTCCTTAAGAAATACAACCATTTCTGAGCTTTTTTAACCAGGGCAGAGATATGTGAAGTCCATGACAGGTTCTTTTGATTCCGAGGAACTTAAAACTGCTCACTTGCTCCACCTCAGCTCCACTGATGTAGACAGGGTTGTGTGTTTTTGCCTCCTTTTTTCTAAAATCAACTATCAGCTCTTTGGTTTTGCTGATGTTGAGCGGTAAGCTGTTTTCTGTGCACCATTCTGCAAGATGGTTGATTTCCTCCCGATATGAAAACTCCTAACATTTTGGCCAGTCAGACCACATCTCCCTGCTTCTCCTGCCTACTTACATCTAGATGACAAAAAGGGTCAAACCAACTGTAAAAACAGTTAAAGTATGGACAGATGAAGCTACAGCAGCTCTACAGGACTGTTTTGAATGCACAGACTTGCAGATGTTCAAAGATGCTGCTGCTCAGGAGAATCATATTGACCTTGAGTAATACACATCATCAGTGACATCATGCATCAGAAAATGTGCTGATGATGTGGTAAAAATAAGGACAGTTAAATCATTCCCTAATAAGAAAACCTGGATGAATGAAGAGGTGAGAGCTCTATCTAGAGCCAAAAGAGCTGCTTTTAAGTCAGGTGACAAAGAAGCTTACAACACTGCCAGAGCAAAACTGAAAGCTGGCATCAAAGAGGCAAAGCGAAGGCATCAGCAGAGACTGGAGAGAGACCTCAACACCAACAACAGCAAAGACTTGTGGCAGGCTGTCAAAAGTGTTACAGGCTACAAAAGCAGGAGTACTCCCATCATGTGTGAGGCCATGTTATCAGACGAGCTTAACACATTTTATGCTTGCTTTGATCTCCTCAACAGAGAGTCAGCTGTAAAGTCTTCTCCGCCTCCAGAAGACCGGCCACTGTCAGTATCCATACTGTGGTAACTTGGCTCTTGAGTAAAAGGTAAGTTTCATGCTCTGTGTTTTTTTTTTGGATCTGTCTGATCTTGCTCTCTCCTCTGTGCATGCAGTTTGCAATCAACTCCTGTTCCATCTTACAATTTTAAAAAGCTTATTCCATCCACATACTACTTTTTAACTATTCAATTTATTTCAGCTTTCAGTTTTAAAGATATTAAAGTGTACTTACAGTCTCTTCTAGCGGTTTCTTTCAACTCTTATCTTCCTTAGGAAACACAGTTCTGATTCAAATTCCACTAATTGTACCTTGCAACTCTGATTTTTGTCAGCAGGCAATGCATTTAATGCATTGGTCATGCATTTGAGCTTAATTTTTTTCTTACATTTACTTTGCATTTTTGCAACAATGCACTGCAATTTGTAGTCAGTATTTGTATTTCATTTTAAGAAGGACATGCTATTTCTGTTAGCGTGTGCGTAACCTATGAAACAATGTTACCAATGAACAAACTTAACACCCATTTTATAACATTGCCATATTTCTAAAATGCATGCTTCAATTACCATCAATTTGATATTTTTAGACAAGTATCACCAATTCTGCAATGAAATGTGTCATTTGACTGACACTATAATAAACTTGATTTTAGTACAAATTAATCACAGAAGCAGAAATAGCCACAACATGCATTTTCTTTTAGGAAATGCAAACTGTTTAGTTCTTTTTCTTCTTTCATAAATTTTAAGCATTGCTTTGTGCCACAGCCTATTATTTTGGCTATCAGAAATAAGTACATTAATTAGTAGGATGTGATTTATATTATCTTATAATCCAGCTCTGAGCACCACATGTAAAAAGGGATAAGAAACAGTTGACTTATTAATTCAGTCTCATAGGTATACTGATTATTAATAATTAAACAGCAATAACCAAAGTAACCCAATTAATGATCTATAAATGTTAAAGAACTGGGAGTACTACAGAGAAGAGGTTGGCAAATTACACTCTTATGCAACATAGACGAACCAGCCAATGTTTTTTTTTTTTTTTTTTTACAAAAGTTTTTTTTTTTTAACAAACCCAACATAAAAACACAAAATCTAATCTATTCTAACAAAGTACTAATTAGAGGTTAGTATGTATGTGTGGGTATATGTCAGAAAAGGCAATATGGCTGCCTATATTTGACATCTTTAGGAAATACAAGTATTCATGTTTTCTTCATTCATGTTCAAATTAATCCTTTGTCCTCTTTCTGTATTTATTGAATCACTTAAACTCAAACTTTTGGGGAGAGTGTGGAACAAACTATGGTTTTTGGCTAAGCAAGATTATTACTTGGTGTTAAATGATGTGAGTTTAAGCCTTGGGTGATGCAGAATGAACACCTACTTAGGAACTATGCTCTGCAAATTAAAGACATATGACTTCAAGGTTAATAATTTGATAATCATTTGTCTCCACCTCTCTCATTTCCTCTCTCTCCCCATCCTCCATTTGTCATTGTACTTGAAATACCTGAACCGGACTCAATACAGACTCTGTTTCTATAATCTGTATGTATTCTGGAATTCAAGTGTGAGCAGTGTAAACCCAAAAAACATTAACACTGAGATGTGTCATGATTAAGATGTTAGGGTGCAATATTGCATATTGTTTCTGTAAGTAGAAAATTCTATTGATCTAAGATATTGACGATTGTATCACCAAGATAAATTCTGAGTGAAAGTTTTGGGGTAATTGGGTTGACCTATTTCAATTCTGGAACAATGGGTAGCAGACCTCTATGAGCAGTAAGAGGACAGTAACATCAAGCTAAACCTCCGGGACAAAGGACAGTAGATGATCTTGTGTGGAATAAGTGATAGAGGTTACATTTATCCTTTTTGCTGACAAAATGGACAGTGAATACCAGCATCCACAGGCATTTGTATTTTATTTTTTTAAAGCTCCAACTGTGGGCTGGCAAAATAATGTGCAGTCTTGCAAAAATTTTTATTTTTTGGGTTATCTTTTGTTCACCATGTCTACAAAGACACTTAAGTAAGTTAGTAATACAATACCACTAACAGTAAAACTTTAATTTAATGCAGATGATATTAATACTTAGCTTTGGAATAACTGTAGAAAGGTTTGCTGGTGGTCAGAGTTTTTCACTACTGAAGCTTTGTAATCTACACAGTGAGGCCACAAAGGTGCTCTGCTGGCTCAATTCTGGAATGCTTTCAACTTGCAGTGTTCACATATCTTATGTATTTTTATAAAGGTGGCAAAAATAGCTGCAGTTAAGACATAGTCATAATTATTCACTGGCATTAATACTTGTTGATGTCTTGAGTTTGTTGGTGGCTTATTCAGAAGTAATGTGTTACCAGAGCACTCAGCCACTAGAAAATGTTAAAAGTAAAATTGATAGGTTTTTTTTAAACACAGTCGATTGTTACCTGCCAGATAGTGTGTCCTCCTAATGGGTCAAAGTCTTCTGCTGGTAGCATTAATGTTCTGTTTACTGGTGACTCAGTGAAGTTTCCTCCTTGCCTTGAGACATGACTGGCATTATGTTGTTTCCACTCACCAACATCTTCAGATAACATGGAAAATATGGCCAACTCTTGGTAAGAGCCACCTGAAGATGTAAAGAAACCAGTACTGGATCTCTTATAAACTGTTTAGAATTTTAACCCTTTAAGTGTCTTTTCAGTGTAATTTAAAAGCACTATATTTGCTTTATTACAGCAACATTTTTGTTTTCATTCTTAGCCTGTATTCCTGTTTTTTTAGTATTTGAATGTATTTAAAATTAAAATATAATTTAAAATTTGCGTAGTACTTTAAAATATCTGAATCAATTGGTTTTGTAAAGGTATCGTGTGCTATAGACAATACCTGAAATGGAAGGTTGTGCTGTGATGGTGGTGTCGGACTTGTTTCTTATACCAGGAAAACTGCTAAGGAAGTGGATGGAATCAGAGCTGGAAGACAGGTTCATGATGATCAAAGAACATCTGGAAGGAAAAGGAGAATAGTTTTCCAGATGCAAATGTTGTGATTTGACGCTATATAAATAAAAACTGAATTGAATTGAATTGCTATATTCAACATTTGAGTAATTACAGTAATTTCAAGAGACTAGTGCAGTCTCTCAAAATTCATGACGTTTTTTGTGTAACTAAAAAAATATTTGACACAATTTTGATTATTTTGTCACAACAAGTATGTAGTTCCCCTGGTATTGAAACCATTTATGTCTGTCAACATTCATTACGTTACCATACACGCTCTCAGATAAAATTTGGATACTTACATGTACTTACACACAAGATTTAAACCAGACATCAACACTGTACATGGGCTACATAGTACAAAGTTGACCTCCACTGTACTGTAATTCAGCTAAAATGTTATATATTACACCTTATCTAGCTTTTTTGGCAAAAATATGTTGTGTTATTTATCTCTAGCAGTCCTGCTCAATGAAGATTGCTACACCACTCCTTCTCACCAAGAGCAGTGATGTGAGAGTCTGATGAAAGATCAACCAGGAGTCAGCAAGTTAAGTCAGCACCAGCGGCCAGGACACAAGGTCCCTAACCCCAAACCAAAGTTAGCCACAAGCTGCTAACTTATGGAGCAAAGGAGCAATCAGTGGTCTTCAGAGACCCAGGGTTCAGAGTGTCAGACCAACCTGTAACCCATCAGGAAGCCTCACAAACCTGCAGCTTATTGGACTCAACATCGTCACAATCCTGCAGCTTCATGGACTTGACAAAACAACACACCAAAACGGACATCTTTTCCCTCAAAAGACTGGGTAACATAACTGGGCATAACCTAGCATAAGATAGCACAGCTAAGCAGAAGATTATTCAACTGTAATCATTGTTGCAATGGTTTTACTGGATGTATTCTTGAGCTTTATGTCTAGACCTGGTTATTGTTAAGTTAGCTACACATTTCACACACATATAAGACTGGTAGCACATCCAGTAACTTGCATGTGAGTAACCTGTGTGTAACTAACCCCCCTCTCTTAACCTGGCACCTTTAGCTCACATGCATTGGGTCTTAACAAAGAAACCTCAATCCCCCCCACTAGTCATGTGGTGTTGGCCGTAATCTTTGGTCGGCCATTTTTGTTTTAGATTCCTTTGTTTAAGCCATGCAGTCCTAACCACCATTTTGAGTCAAGCAAGCAACAGACACACACAGACACATACACACATACATATGCACACATACATACTCACACACACGTAAACAGTACATATGCTTGTAGTTTAGATATTGTGTGTTTTGTTTGGTATCTGTTAAATAAAGGCTTTTGAACACAAGTCAATTGTTTGTCTGTTTAATCTTGTACAAAAGTGAATGTTGCCAACCTCTATGCAGCAGAACTACAAATAATTCAACTTTTACTCATAATTGATTAGGACTTTGATTATAGATATCAAATTAATTAATTATCATAGTTCCAAATTGACAGTAATTTTATGAGACTGATTAAATGATTGGCTATCATTTACCTTTCTAAGGGTGGTGCCCTGAGGTGGATGTAATGTAAATTAAATCCTATCACTAAATTAACTACTATTTACTTTAGACAGCCAATCCCAAATTATTAAACCCAACATAGTTGGAGCCCCATGTGACCCAACAGAGGTCTCAGTCAAAAAGTAAAACCAGTAGTTTGATGACGCATTGAATTAACATGGAATTGTGGGGTTTGCTCATTTCATTTTCAAGCAGCCTCCAAAATTAAAATGTATCAAACTGACAAAGGCATAAATTTCTTGGACAGTTTAAAGAATTATTTAGTCATGCATGGATTTTTCAGGGTTAGGATGTATTTAAAATTTTAGATAAAGTATGTATATTTTTCAGAAAACATACAGTGAAGATGTTATAGTTTTTAAACATTTCAAAACGTGAGGTGATACAGAAAATGGTGAGAGCAATGGGGTTACTGCAGGGCAAGTGGGAGGGTCAGACAGGACAATTATAGGCAAGGTAAGGAATAGTGGGGATATAATGAATTACTGTTAAAACATGATGTAATCAAATATTATAATTTATGATATATTATAATTTATGTTGTAATTATACCACTATAATAATCATTGTTATTGAAGGGAAAATTTCCTGAATTAAATCAATATTCATGTTAAATAATAAAATTTCATTTGCATTAAGTTCACCTCCCCCTTATATGAATTGGAAAACCTATAGCTAATAAATGAAGTCTCAACAAATTTTTAAAACAATCAAAGTTGAAAACTGCCATATTAAAGGCTCATAATGGTTTAAGTATTTTGGCATTCTTTGTAGACGCTGGCAGCATTTACTCTTATGTAATACAAAAGCTTGTTTATTCAAGAGCTTTTACTTTCAAGGTAATACTATGAAGTATTCAATATGTCATCCAACTTATTGGGTAATTCTTTGCACAGGCTTACAAAAGCCCTGTGGAATCAGGTGGGAGCATAGGCCTTTTAGACTTGCACCCAAACAAGACTGAGCAAAGTGGGAAAACAGAGAAAACAATTAATTTCAGAACTCAGCCTTCATCGCATCGCTGATTCTGGCATAGATTAGCATAGCCTGTAAAGAATAGATGAAATTACTAATACAGGCTGTACTAATTAAAGCCAGAACCATCATATCTTGTCTTCACTCCATACCTTTAGCTCTGATGTGTAGTGCTGGAGAAAAGAAAGGTTGAGCAATAAGGAACCCCAAAATATTCCATATTAAATAAATGATTATGATTATGATTATTTTTATTATTATTATTATTATAATAATAATAATTATTATTATTATTATTATTGTTATTATTATTATTATTATTATTATTATTATTATTATTATAAATATCAAAATTTAGCACTTGTTGTGGAATAGGTGAAATAATGAAAGCAGTGTTTGCAAGTCAACTTATTATTATGAAATTTCCGTTTTTATCATACCTGAGATACCATTTACTACATCTTAAATACAACATGTAATGAAAAAGGACTATAACACTTATTTAACTCACAACCACTTTTATCAAATAATATCATGACATCCACCCATATATTAACCATAAACTTTAAGCAGCGCAGAGCTAAGATTTATTAATTAATTATCTAGCTAGCATGGTCTGTAAAGCTCTGGTTTTTGCCACCTCAAACCTTGTTCTGGTCTGCTTAAATAACATGGCCAGAAGTAATTCACTCTAAGCAGAGCAGTATCAGTAATAGGTTCAGAATATGCTCATGACATTTTGTAGGTTGCTTTAGCAACTAGATGCCTTATGGTTCTCTTTTGTTGATGAATATTACTTTATTGGTTTACACCACCTGAATGACAGTATCGAATACTTTATTTCCTAATGTTCAGGGGGGCATGTCTGCCTACAAGGGTAATAGAGGGGCGAAAAGGGTAGAGTAGTCTTTTACAGTTAATTAGGGCTTGGAACAAACACTCCACTTTCTGTATTCGTTAGGAGGCACCCAGTTTTTAATACTGCCAACTAATTTCTCTCAGCATATGTCCTGCCTGCCAGTCCTAAACCCTAACACTACATCAAATGGATGTCCAATATTTATGACTGTTGTTTTAACTTGATCTTAAAAGAATAACCATATCACATTAAAAAAGAGTCATCGTTGACTGTAATTTCTCTAATGTCTACATTAACTGTGAAGAGTTCTCTTCAAAAGCAAAATTCATTGAATGATGTCAGTCTTAATCCAAAACACTTCATCAGTGTAAAAATCATTTGTAAAGATTAGCCAAAAGATTAGAAAAATGCAAACATTCAAAATGTGAGTAAATCTGTGTGTGTGTGTGTGTGTGTGTGTGTGTGTAACACACACACAACTCCAAAAAGCCCAAATATTCTATTGTTTTTGGTTGCAAACCAAGATTCAGCAAAATATTTTGGTTGTAATACAAAAAAATTTTAAACCTTAAGGAAACCTGGTAGATCAGACCAAACAAATCTTGGCAGATCCTTTCAAAATTAAGAAGTTGATACGTTGCAAGTACAAATTTCACTGTAAAAGAAACATATCTTCTCCCAAGTGTTTATCAGCATAACTATCTCTTTATGTTTTATCAAATGAATTTACTGTACCATATATGAGCTATTTGATACCTTCAAAAGAGATTAAAAATATTTTATTAATAAATGCTCGCAAAGATCATTTTCATAATTTTGTATTTAAGATGAAGATCAGCTAAACAGTTTAAAGTTTAAGAATACCTTGCATTTTCTTTTAAATTAACCATTTTAAAATTCTTGTTTGATTGTCTGTGTCTGCAGCACTTAACCTATCTAAAAAAATCAAAAGCCAAATGTTGAGATTTTCTAATTAAAAGCACTTACCAGTCTACTCTGGTTCCCAATATCCAATATGATATCCTGCGTGTAAGCTTAGCTCAGCTCACGCAGCATGTTTCCCTCTGCTTTGGCTCAGACTGCTCATTAGTAGTGTGACTACAACCTCTAGCTCCAACTGCTTTGCTACTGTCTGCAGTAAAACCTCTTGGATTTGGGCTGTTACATGACTTGGGGGATGTGACAAGCCTAAGAAGCCTATGCCAAAGGTGACAAAAGAAGGAGAATAAAGTAAGGAGAAAAAAAGAAGATAAGGGAAAATAGGGAAGGAGAAGAATGAGGAGAAAAAGATGAAGAAGTACAAAAAAATTAATTTGTGTTGTACTTTGTAAGGAAACTCAAAGGAAAACAAAAACAAGCTGTTAAGGCAACATCAATAAGGAAATACATTTAATTCCTGCATCTGGTGCTACTATTTATAGTAATGATGTGTAAAATAAAAACAATACGTTGTGTAAGTGGAAAAATGGTCAGCAAATTCTGTGTTGATAGAGCTTTGTTGAAATATTTATTTAAAGTTGGCTTGAACTATTGTGCAGTTTAGAGATAAGTGACCAAATGATTAAACAGCAGTGCTTGTGTGTTATCAAAAATTTAATTGTAATTGAATAACTGAATTATGCCAAATAAACATATGGCTATGTTTAATTACAAGATGAGGCTGTTGGAGACATACTTTAATACAGGGGTGGGCAATTATTTTTTCCCAAGGGCCACATGAGAAACCTGAGCTATGTTCGAGGGCCGAACCAACAATAACCTGAACTTAACTATGTTTGATATTAATTTTCTCTCCCTGTACAGAGCAGTAAATTATAGATTTTTCATAGAGAATGTATAATATACAGAATTACACATTTTCTTATAGAGAAGAAATTGTGGAATGAGTCAAAAATACAAGTCATAAACAATAAAACAAAAATTACATCAACTATGTCATTTTATTTTTAACACAGAACTCAGAAATACTGCATGGTTGTTTTGCAAATGTAAGCAATTAAATACCTAAATACAAAAAGCAACAAATGCTTTAAATGACTTCTTTTTCACTTTTCTAATCCTTGCTGGTTTTGCAGTTTAGCCAGCAAGGTATCCAACTCCTTGACCCGCCCTTCATCAGACAAATTCTGATGCATCTGCAGGTATGCGTGCACATGCCACCTGCGCATGAATAAAAGACTTTCAAAATGAAAGCAGCACAGCATGCATAGCGTAAACTTGTTTTCATTTACATTTCTTTGTGAGTGACCGTACGTGGGCCAGACAGGAAAGATCATCGGGCCGGATGTGTAAAATGCCCAGGTCTGCTTTAATAGGTCATTTTCATTATGTTTAAAATGCCAACAGAAAAGTGCATTTCCTGTTTGAATTGCAGAACAAATAGTGACAGAACAGATATTTACCAATATGTTCTTTTCTTTTTGCTGTAGCATTCCCTGAGACAGTAAAATTTTAAGAAGTTTTACATGTATGTCCATTGTGGTTGTATGGACAAAATTCCCAAATTTGGTTTTAATAGAACTTTAATGGAACTTTTAACATTTAAACAGCCCATTACATTTAGCTGTGACTATAAAACTCTAGTAAGATCGCAACCAAACAATAAGCATTAACTGTATACATTTTTTTTAAACACATAATTTCTGCTACCAAAAAAGAACTCAATAGGAACTCAACAGGACTTTTCTCAGTACCTGACCTGAGTAACCTGACATGACCACTTAGGTTGAGAGAGAGAGAGAGAGGGAGACAGACAGACAGACAGACAGAGAGAAAAAAGGTGACAGAGAGTGAGACAAAAAGAAAGGCTGAGAGTGTGAGGAGATGGGGGTGGAATTTATTTTTATTTAAAAAATGTTTTTGTTGAAACAAAAAGAGTTTTAAGAGGCAACATCTTGAGATAGTGATAAATATTATGTCATAACCTTTCACAGAACAAAGTATATCATTATGGCACCACTTTCAGATGTAAACTTCAAGATGACTCATTGCTTCAAAGAATCAAAAATTAATCCAGACTCTGTCTTTCACCAGTGAGATGAAAACAGGAAGTGCCTCCTGCCCTATTGTAATGGCTGCACCTGCTGCCACACAGGGCTCTTTAATATCAGTCACCCACCAACACTCACCTTTAGTTTCTTTAGTTTACACCTGTGATTTATTTACCTATTTAGCTGCCCTTCAGTGCTCTCCATATTCGTTCATATTGCACATAAACTGAGGGGCATTGCTGATGGAGGGGCATCTGTCAGTTTTAGTAAAATGATGTGTCCTCTGAAACAGCCCTCAAGTACAGGGAGTGGTCAGATAACTGTGGTGTCTGTAGGATTCTAGTGTGTTTTGGGACTGTAAAGTGTATGGGGTTTCCTTTTATATATATTCTTTAAGCAGAGGCTGAGTATGGTTTCCTGGTTGCCAGATAGAACCAAAAGCAGAAATGTAAAACACATGGCCCACCACTGGCCTTATCTGGAGATTACACCCCCTCACTGTACTCCTGCAGCATCTCAGATTCCTCCTTAGTTAGCATCTTAGTCCACCTATTACAATGCTGAATAAACCGCCACCCTAGAAGAGAAGCCACAGCTGTTGTATTTTCAGTCCAGATCCAGCTACAGCCACTGTTTTCCTCAGAGTGACAGCTTCAGTGGTGCTGTGCATGTTGGTAAGACCTGGTGCTGTATAGTCTTTAACTTGTCACATCTATCCAAACAAGGTCTTTAGAACCTGTAGGACAATTCTGTGCAAACTGAAGTCTGAGTGTAACTACTCTGCGTTCTATGTGTATAGGAACCTGTGCATGCCCTTCTTCTGGTAAAATCAACACAGTCTAAGTGCACCCAATGTAGCCTGTCCCAGACTATTCCCATAGAAGGCTTGTAACCTTTGTATCAGATGTTTGGGTGGCTCTATCGGGCCAAATAATACCACAAAGCAGAGGCTAGTTGCAGTTCTTCAGAATTCCAGTTTTGGGGCCAGGGCCTTTTTGGATTTGAATATAGATAATTATATGGAAATACTTAACTGTGTCATAACAGGAATATGGTAGTACATTATATTGAGCCTTAGCATCACTCTTTGTACAAAGAGAGAGGCCTACATGTAAGAGCCTAAGCCTGTTTATAAACAAAGGGACAGAGACACAAAGAAAGCCGCCAAAACCACTGGGCCTGGCAAAGTCACAACTGAGATCAAGACCTTATTTGAATCACAGTCCAATTCTTTAAAGATCTCTATTGGAATACCATTGATGAAAGGATCCAGGGGCCCTTCCTCCCTCATGCCTCACAGGGCTGTGAAAGTTCTTGTAGTCCCAGTGGCTCAACCCATCTTTTGGGACCCTTTGCAACTTTTTACAAAAGAATCTTAACAGTCTTCATCAGGGCTAAGCACCCAAGTGGTGTGAGGATCCTATTCTGCTGAGCAAAGACAATGCGCAGTTACTACAGAGTTGGTCAAAACTGCATTGGGATTTGAACTGGGCTTTGTGACATCTATTCTATCCTGGAACAAAGTCTCCTGGTTCAACTTGGTCCTGTTTTACAATTACAAAA
The DNA here is from genome assembly GCA_029783805.1 of Acanthurus tennentii. Lineage (NCBI taxonomy): Eukaryota > Metazoa > Chordata > Actinopteri > Acanthuriformes > Acanthuridae > Acanthurus > Acanthurus tennentii. The sequence continues at coordinate 18,623,873 of JAPZDZ010000014.1, forward strand.
GTGTCAAATTTGCAGTAACTACAAATTCTAAGCTTATACCAAGGCAAATTACAGTCAGGGGGAGAAGTTTTGAAATAGGCCAGCTGTCAAATTCGCCTGTTTATTATCCCCATTGAGATAAATATGGCATTAGCATTATTGATTGCCAAGGAAATTTAAGGGTTGCCAACTGTAGATATAACTCTCATCATAGATCAATGAATGTCATTTGATGTGAGTCAAGACAGCTAACGTTGCATGAAAAAAAAAAAAAAAAACATTACCTTGAATGCATCTCACACCAAGAAACGTGCCCGATTCCTGTTTTGGTCAATGTTGTGCCAAGTCAGCATTAAACTGGCAACCCAGTGAAAAGCTGGATTACTTGTATGATTATCTATTTTAAAATCTATAAAAAACTATTTAAAATAATTTAAATGTAAATCAATATATCAGAATTTATGTATAGTTTAAAATGGTAATGATACCTGGGAAAATGATGACAATGAGGATTGAGGATGGCAGAGCTGATAAAACTGTCACTTTCTTATCCAGTTAACCACCAATGCAGCTAAGTGTCCTGAGTAACTAGCAGGGGAGACAGTTATTACAGAAATAATAATTTATTCACAAAATGCTGCACAACACACAAAAACCATTAAAACTCAACTCCCCCTCCGGTGCTTTTAGAAATATGAGTTTTGGTGCTTTTAGAAATATGAGTATCGGTGTGACTGGGTGGAGAGGCTTTATTTAAACTACTATAGTTGTCATGACACAGCCAGGTTTCAGTGAGACAAGGTAAAGCCATACAATAATCAGAAATCAACACATTTACTAACAATGCCTTAGATGTAAGTGATCTGATATTTAAGAGTCCATAGCTAATTCTCTTATGCTGTTGGAGTTTGACTATTGGTAGTTTTAAACTGTTTTTAGATTTTTATGAATAACTCTTGTGACTTAAGCAATACAAGTGACCAGGGTGCAGACACCATTTCTATGGGGTGTTGGGGGGGTGACTGCTCTAATTAAAGCACAGAGAATCATGTACGACTGCAACTCTGGGTGCTGGTCTCAACTCTGGGTTGCTAAGGTTTTGGTTGACTAATAAACTCATCAAGATTTCTGGAGATGAGAGCCGCTCCACCAAAAGTGGGATGAGTGTCCTCTTTACTTATTGGACCAGTTTTTCACCAAGAAAGTCTGTCAATTATTAATAAAACCCAAGTCATTTGCTGGACACCACCTTGACAGCCTGTGATTGAGTGATGACATGCGGCTAAACATACTGTCACTGGTCAAATTGGCAGGGGCCCAGACAAAATTCCAGAGTCCGACATAGTTTTGGCGTATGAACCCCGACTTAATGTTATTTTTAGTGACCTCCAGTTGGCGCAGTTGGGTGTCATTACTGCTGACATGTATTACAATCTTACCATATTTATTTAAACAGCTAGCAGGAACTACGCTAGGTCAGTCCACACCAGATATAGGGGCATCCCTAGTTGGTGACTGGTTTTCCATGGTACAGAGCCGTGTCTCCAGGTCAGAGTAAAATGAAAAACAATTGATGGATTAGCTGTTGTGGTGCTAAAAAGGAATCAACAGTTAGAGCTTGCACAGAACAACTGTGAAAAAAATCTGTAGCAGGTATTCACTCGTTAAAATAAAGAAATTTACAGAGTTCAGTGACAACCGCTGAAAGGACACAATCAATAACAGTGACAGGAAGTGACACAATACGCTTACCTACAGGAAGCATCATCTTCAGTACCAAGCTTTTATCTAATTTTCAAAGCAAATCTGTCTCTTTCTGTCACTCCACATTTTCCTGACTGTCCTTTTGTACATTATCCCGCTCTTCCTGTCCCTTCATATTGTTCTGACTGCCTTTTCTGCCTGTCTTAGTCTCATTCTGGCTTTCAGTTCTCTCAGCAACTCCTTTTTAGGAACATTCTACCCTGCAATAGTGTTTATCACAACCAAAACATTTTGTTATAATTAAAATCATCCATTTTCAAACTACTCACTATATATATTCTTGTGCTCGGTAATATTATCTGAAAACACTCAAATTAGCTTGCACTGTTATGAAACTGTTACTGACACTGTTATGACAGATATTTACAGATATGCAGATATTTCACAAGTTTGCCTTGCAAAGTCATAAGTCCTGAGCATGTGGCTGTATTGTTGAAAGTCTTTGGCCACAGGCTCTGTGTGTATCAGAAAGATAGAAAAAAACATGACAATAGCAGACAAAGTGTAAGCAGTGTTGTGCTAGTTACTTGATTTCAAAAGTAACTCAGTTACTAACGCAGCTACTTACACCAAAAAGTAATGCGTTACTGTGAAAAGTAACTATTTAGTTACTAAAAAAAAAGCTCCCATTAATGCAC
>JAPZDZ010000014.1:18626353-18638548 GCA_029783805.1 Acanthurus tennentii
ACCTGTCCAGGGTGTCCCCTGCCTTTGCCCTAAGTCAGCTGGGATAGGCTCCACCCCCCCCCACCCCCCCCCCCCCGACCCTACAGAGGATTAAGGGGTATAGAAAATGGATGGATGGATGGACACAACACCAAAAAGGACTAAGCGAGGCAGAGTGGAAGAGATTGAAAAGGATAAACAGACTGCTGAATAGGTCTACCGAAATTCACTACTCCAATCAGATTACAACACAATTCTTAAATTAAAGTATGAGTATATTACCATTCTGGGAGAACAAATAGGCAACTTACTATTAAAACTTAAACAGAGTCACTTTGAGCTTAGTGATAAGCCACAGAAGCTACTGGCAAGACAGTTAAAAGGAGAACAAGCAAAATGAGCCATTTATAAAATAAGATCTAAATCTGGAGTGATGCTTACAGACTTAAAGGACATCAATGAATCTTTCAAGGAATTCTACTCAGAAGTTTACACTTCCAAATCAACAGCTACACAGGAAGATTTCTATCAGTTTTTTGATTCGCTTCACTTTCCTAAATTGGACGCAGCTTTCAGGGAGAGTCTGGACTCAGATTTCTCACTTTCCGAGTTACAGGATGCCATCAGAACATTTCCCAGTGGCAAAGCGGTGGGTCCGGATGGGTTTGGGCCAGAGTTTCACAAAACCTTTCATGGGGTCCTTGCACCCTCTCTGTTGAGAATGATACGAGACACATTTAAAAACAAACAGCTTCCATCCTCTCTCAATGAAGCAAATATTTGTGTTTTATTAAAAAAGGGCAAGGATGAAACAGACCCGGGTAGCTACAGGCTTATTGCCTTACTAAATTACGATCTGAAAATAATTACAAAACTTCTAGCAAACCAGCTTGGAAAAAATGTAACAAGTATCATTCAACCGGACAAAAACTGGGTTTATTCCGGGCAGGTACTCCTTCTGTAATGTCCACAAAATCCTCAATATCATGTATGCAGATTATGGCAAAGATGACAGAGCAGCTATATTGTCCTTAGATGCTCATAAGGCATTTGATATGATAGAGTGGCCTAATCTATTTGCGACACTTAAGAAATTTGGATTTGGCGACACTCTCATAGAGTGAGTCAAAATATTATATAGCAACCCAAAATCTTCCATCCTAACGAACGGGGACTGATCCAGTCTGTTCACCCTGCAATGCAGCGTCTGCCGGGGGGGGACCCACTGTCCCCCCTGCTGTTCAATATAGCGCTGTAGCCTCTGCCTATTGGTATCAGAGGACATCCATACATTAAAGGTATTAGATCAGGCAGCACCAAGACCTGTGTGGCTCTGTATGCAGATGACCTCCTTGTCTGTTTAGCTGACCCGGTGGTCTCCATTCTCATCCTACTAGAATATATAAATTCCTTCAGGAGCATCTCTGGCTATAGGATAAGTTGGAAAACGAGTGAGTTCATGCCCTTAACTGACCAATTCACTGATGACTTCCTGACAAAATTGCCCTTTAGAGTAATGAGGGAGTTTTTCACCTATTTAGGGCTTAAACTGACGAAAAGCCTGAGGCATCTCTTCAGATTTAACTTTACAGAATCTATAGAAAAACTTAAAACAAATATTGAGTCTTGGAGAATACTGCCCCTATCTATGATCGGTCAGGTAAATGCAATCAAAATGGTGAGCCTACCCAGGTTTCTATACTTTTTCCAGAACTTGCCTATACCTAAATGCATCTTTTTTTAAGAAGCTTGACTCTATCATATTACCCTTTGTGTGGGGTTACAAATCACACAGGATATCCAAGGCTCACCTTCAAAAACCTTCCAAGAATGGTGGTCTGGGACTGCCTGTTTTTAAACACTACTACTGGGCAGCCAACTCTAGGGCTCTTACCTACTGGAAGTGTGGAGGTGTTAATGCTGAGTAGAACCCTTTGTGGCTATAGTTGGAAGTTGAAATGTCCTCACTTCCTGTCCTTTTATTTTCTGACTCCGCCCCGGTAGCCAAATTAATTCAACGAAAAAGTTTGTGGGTTCTTTTACTAATTCAGTTTCCTCTGATTTTATTAGGGAAGCTTGGGCCAAAGACTTGAACTCTGAAATATCGACAGAGCTTTGGGAGGAGGCATTGTCTCGGGTCCATTGTTGCTCTATTAACTCATGTTACAGGTTAATTCAGTACAAGGTGCTGCACAGATTGTATTACTCAAAAACAAAGTTAAATTGTATTTTCTCATCTGTGTCTCCTGTATGTGATAAGTGTCATATCGCTGAGGGTTCACTAGCGCACCTCTTCTGGTTCTGTCCTAAATTGCACAATTTTTGATCAGCTTTATTTGAGCAGTTGTCAAAAGCCTACTCCAGAGTCATTCAGCCTAAACATGACCTGGCCATCCTTGGATGCTCAGCCGAGACTTCTGATCTTCTCAGGTTGCTCTGCACCTAGGGATGGTGATAGCCAAGAAACTTATTCTCCTAACTTGGAAGTCTACCACTCCTCCCACCTTTGCTCATTGGCTCAGCGAGATGTTATCGGTTATTCAAATGGAAAGACTGCACCTGCACAAACCCAACGAACAGAACAGATTTGAGAGAACTTGGGGACCCTTCCTGGCCCAGTGTCAGGTGTGATGCCTGACTGAACTTCTCACATGGTACTTGCTTTACTTTAACAACTGCAACTAAATTTTTTCTGTAAGTGTATTTATGCAAATTTACAACTGTCCGGCAGCCCCCTTTTCTTTTCTTTTCTTTTCTTTTTTCTCTTCTTTTTTCTCTGTTTTCTTTTATGTCTGACTGTTCTATAAAGCTAAAAACTGTAAATAAAGTATTTAAAAAAAACAACTTTGTGTTTTTGGTGTTTTTTAGTATATTTTTTTGAATATTTAAAAAAGTTTTGGAATGTATAGCTATGGTAATCATAAGGTATATTTGGCATTTTTTTGTAGTGTCTGCTGTGAACTTCCTTTCAGACGGATGTTCCCTCCTTCAGCTCCATGTATTCTCCCTTTCCCTCAAGATGCTCCTTGAGGGAAGTGTAGTGAGTGTTGTGTTCTCACTGTGTCCCTCTCTTTGGTCAGCTACTCCTGAGTAACTTTTAGAAGCTGCTGAAGCTTGGTGGCTGCCTGGGTTAGGGTTACATATAGTTGTCATAATTCAAATATTGTAGTAAATTTTACTGATTATGATTGTACCCTTGGCAATATGCACCTAACATCCACGTATTTTTGATTTTTCATTAGCTAGCATGTCTAGTTTACAGTAGCCTAAACAAGTCTGCTTTGCAGCTAACATGGCTTTGTTTACAAAAAGATTAATAGTCAAAATAAGCAGATAATTTGGCACATTTTTAAATTAAAGAAAGTGTGCCCTTATGCCCCATTAACGTAATGCAATCAAAAACAATATCCCTATTATTTTTTTAAATTGTGTAAAAGTCAAACATACTTTATTTTCCTTTGTTTGCAATTCACATTGGTGAGTCAACCCCTGTAGCTTCGAACCTAAAAACCTTTGACTTATAGTATATGAACAAAGATGTTTAAGAAGGTAGGAAGGAAATACTTTTTTCAAAGGGATGCAGTTGTGGCAAATTACTTAATGAGTTACACTGAAGCACACGACTCTTAGTACATATGACAGAAATATTAATTATGGTAACAATCCTATCCCACAGTTTATGGGTCATCTGTCATCCAAGTCCAATAAGGCCAATAAGGCTTTTTTCTTAGTGTTTTTGGAGAATGTCTAAACAAAAAGAGCAACTCTGTTGTAAAAGATCATGATCAAACCTAAATTTTAAAAACAAAACAAAACAAGACAAGACAAACAAGCAAGCAAACAAACAAAAGGTATTTGTTAAACAACCCTATTTTGAACATGTTTCATAAACATTTGCCAACTCTAGGTATTCTTTTAATTAGTACACGCTTTGTATCACTGAGGAATGATTCAGTGAAAAGATAAGAAAAATAAGGAGGTGTTCAAAAAACTTGGATGCTTTAAATAGACTGTCATGTTTCTGATATTATTTTTTCTTTATCTCTGCCCTGATTCCTAGCTTTATATAGCTTTTATCTGTTAAGACATTGTCAGAAATTAGTTAATTTGTATGTGCATGTACTTGTTTGTCGTAAGCTGCCACAAAAACAGGATGAAGTAAAGAACTTAAAAATATTCTCATCTTTGAAAGTTAATGAATAAAATATTTATTTTTAAAATCATGCAAATTCATTCAATACTCATGGACGCAGTTACTATTTACACATTTATCTCTTCGAAGTAGCAATAGCCCACTCAAAAAGTCTACATGATGCATTACTTTGTGCAAACTGAACATGGCCCACTGTGGCAAATGTGGAAAACACTGATGACACTGGCATTTTTCAGTCTGATGTGGCATTACAAGTGAGAAAAATGAACAAAAAAATGTGAAAATAGGCATGGCACCAGCCAGGAAAAATGAGAGCACTGCATACACACAACCACAACACTGGCTGCTTGCAATCAATTAACTGTATTAATATAGTTGTACACCATGCATCCTTACTCAACAATAAAAGTGCAGTCAGTAAAGATGGCTCTTTAGTAGCCTCTAGAAGCAGCATTAACAAAACTAAAATGAGCGAAGCACCTCTTACTCAGCCCATCTCTTTATCTTTTTATGTAAATTGTATAATAGTGTTTAATAATTAGTACTTTGGACATAATATCACAAATGAACTGACTCAGGTGAGGTACCTAGCAGATCAACTTTCAAAGCAATGTAATCAACTGTGCATGTGTTTGTCATAGTGGGTATATGACTCTCATTAGCAAATGTCAGTTAAAAACTGTTGCAAACTAACAATAGTTACCTAACAACAAGAAACATTGGATAGCTAGCTGCAATGAAGAAATGAAAGAACTCCATCATACTGTTTTCATTTGACACAAACCCAAAATAACCTCTTCTAAAAAAATAAGACATCAAATATTTAGATAAAATGCAGTACATAGGCAACAAAGGTACAAATGTTCTTTTTGCTTGACCTTTGCTTGCAATGTTCAAATACTGTATGAATGAGATATTAATATATGAAACATTTTATTATTATTCATTTTATAATGTCTTATTTACCTGTTTACTACTGTATTTAAGAATATATTGTACTTTAGGTATTTATAGTCAATACATCTAAAAAATGTAATCATAATTTATCAACACTGGAGAATTTCAAAGAATAAATTTCAGTTCTCATTGCGATACTTAACTAATTGTCATTTGAGTTTTAGAGAAACCAAAATAATTTCAAAGTGTATTCGCAAAGCCTGGAAATATATTACAAAGTATTACATTACTAAAAACAATTAAGAAATAGAACCATATCTTATTGTTAAAAAACCTGCTAGCCTAGATTTAATAATGACTGGCAATATTATACATATATATATATGTATATATATACACACACACATATACATATATAGGTGTGTGTGTTTGTGTGTGTGTGTATATATATATATTTTAAGATTCACTCGAAAAATTCTTTGCACAACAACTTCAGATTTAATTCCTTATCTTTATTATAGTAAATATTATCAGTAAATAAATGATAAATTAAATTATGATTACTTTTTTTAATCAAGAAATTAACATGGTTTTATTTGTTTTTTCCTTGTTTGCAATTTACACAGGTGAATCACCTTGCACACACATCTTTAAGGGGTGTTGCTTGAGCTTAAAAGCTTAAAACCCTTTAGTACCTCATAGTACCCCTCATAGTATAAGCACATAGATTGTTGAGTAGGAAATAAACATGAACCTCTTGTTTTTCAAAGGGATGCAGTTGTGGCAATGACTTAATGAGTTACAACGGAGGCCACAAAACTAAATACAATGTTACAGAAGTCTATATCTAAATTATTATCATAATCCTATTAAACAGTTCATGGGTCACATTGGTTTTGCTATGTATGTTCAATACACCTGCATTATTATCATGCAATGGCTTTTTTTTCTTTTTTGCTGAATTGTTCATTTTTGAGAATATCTGTACAAAATGAGAAGCTCTGCTGTAAAGCATGAGATTATCACCAAAAAGTGAAATTAAATAAAACAACGAAAGGTACTAGTAGTTAAAAATTAAAAGGTTAGACAACCCTTATTTGGACATTTGCCACCTCTAAGCACTCATTCAATCAACATACTCTCTCTATCATTAAGGATAAATCACTGAAAACAAAAGAAAATAATTATGTAGTAAAAATGAAGCATGCTCTGAATAGACTGGTTTATTTCTGAGATTATCATTAATGAAACCCTTGCATGTACATTTTGACCCAAATCCAGGGTTAAAGTATAGAGTTTGCACGTCACACTACACTCTCTTTCCTCTGCTTTACAGTGAGAGGTTTAACAATAAAAATATACGATGTTAAAAAAAAATATGGCCAGAATCCAAGTTTGATGATGATAGTTAATTCTATAGATAGAGATATCAAACCACATAAAGCTTGTTTGGTAGTAGAATTACTAAGTATTGCAACATAAGTAAAGTTGCCAGTTCATTAGAACCACCTAGTTAAAACAAATGCAGATAATTCAAACTCTCCAGCAATAAATCCCACCAGGACTTTTAACTGTAAAAAATAAATGTTAGCAACACCTCAATATAGCCATGTAGTTCAATAGCACCACAAACTACATCCTGCAAAATTATCAAACAGTTAAATTAGCACCTCTCTTTAGGATTTCATCAAAAACTGAAAACGATTTTAATGTTGGGAGGATTTATTACAGAAATGTAATTTTTATTGCATTGGTTTTAACTAGTGGAACTCAATATAAGGGAAGAAAAATCATCAAAAAAAATGGTAAAATTGATTGTAGACAGAGTAACCCCAAAGAAATGAATGATTTTGTTGAAAGGAAGAAAACATTTGAATTTGAAAAAAATGCAGAATATTGTACCCACTATAAGGAGGACAAGAACAATTCTTTATTTGTCATATACATTAACAAAGACTAAAAATGTAATGAAATAAGTTCCTTGCATTTAGGCTGTCACTGAGGAACAGTAAGCAGCTACTTATAAGCAAACCAGGAGCCAATCCCTGCTTTAAGCAGGTGCATTTATCAAGGGCAATGATTAGAAAATTAACCTATATGTATGTCTTTTGGATGGTGGAATGATGATCTGGAGAACATGCAAACAACACACAGAGGCCCTACACCAACCAGGACTTGAACTTAGGACCCTCTAGCTGTTAGGCAATAGTGTTAACCACTAAGGCAGTATGCTGCCCTCAGATGGTTTATCTCTTATTGTACCCTTACCACAAGCATTACCCGATGTCTTCTATTGACAATCCTCACTCAATTTTCAGTCAACATCAAGTGGGACCTTACTTGCTGCTGTCATTTCAAACAAAAAATCTGATTCCTCAAAGCTATACAAGACAACTTACAGATCATGAAACAGTACTGTATAATGAAACGGTATTACTTATATGACATTAAATTGTACACTGCTTGAATTGTAATACCCCTGTTTGCAATGCATAAAGCTATGAAACTAGCTTCATCTTTGTTTTATCATATGCTGTACTTCTTCTTTGCTTTAGTGCTCACACATGGTCCTTCATTAACACCACCATCTAGCTCAAGGTGTTATTCTCAGAGAGATTCACATAAATATGATATACAGTCTGACATTCTTCTCTGCTACTCATGCTTGCATAGCTCACCCTTGGCTGAGTAAGGCACTATATCCATCTGTCTTCCCTACCCCTGCTTAATCATACTTTGATGATCTATCTTTAGCCTGCCTTTGCTGTGCATTTCCTCCACAAGAAAATGAATAATGGGTTGCTCTGGTCAGGCTGATTTTTATTTTAGCTAACCATCAGTCTCTTACTTTATCTGAAGCTATAATATTTTTAACTGAGACATTTGCTGCTTTGATATTGCGTACTGTAATTTGATAAAAATGTGCCAAGCAAGGCTTAATTTAGTAGTATCTATTAAGAACAAAAGGCCCAACTAGTAACACTTAGTGATGCCTCTTGAACACCACAATACTGTTGTACATAACAAACATGCGGACAATTAAGATATTCTCAGAGCTTTGACTAAAAGTGGGGCTGAATAATCTAAGTTATCAAAGAGGACAGTGATGAATTCTACTGTTAATGGGTTTATTTCTGTAAGAATTTCTTAACTTTATGTTGTCTTACATAAACATACAAAAAGATATCTTAAAGGCTGATGAAAGATTATGATTTGTGAATGACAAAACTTTGGCTGAGTTTCCAGGTTACACAGCTCTACTGGAACAAAATGTACTGTGGATTTTGTTGCTAGCAATGTAAGCACCTACTTATGGAACCCTTTCCAAGCAGTGTTGGCATGTACAGGGTTGGTCACAATATTAACATCTGTAATCTTTACTTAAATTCAATGCAGTACACTGACCCTATCTGGGAAAATAAGGATGTCTTTGTTTCACTGACAGTATCACTTAGGTGTTAATTAAACTCTTGTAAGTGTAGCAACTTAAGTTTGGACTACAGTCAGGTGATGTATTGGATTAAAGTACTACGTAAAGGCACCTTATATCCTACCATTCAACTTGTACTGCAAACAAAAAGCTTTAAAAAAAAAGTTACCTTAGAGTTTAATGAAATCATCACCTCTTTGACAGTCTCAAAGCTGGCCATATAAGGACACCTTTATTGCAGAGCTGTTGTGTTGGATTACAGCAGGGTTGTAGAGGTGTTTCTTTTGTGTGTCCACCCCCTTTACCTACATGCAACGTGCACTTTACATATAAAAAGTCATAAACATTGTCATATTGTCACATTGTCTCCTGTTTGTGTATCAGTCATTTAATGACAGTCTTCCAAGAAATATTTTCTTCTAATATTCCTCCACTCTCCTTTGTCCATAATTGGGTACTTCATTTTTCCCCAGTTTCCATTACTCTTTTTAGTTTTTTGCATGTTATTGTGAATGTAGAACAAAAAGAAGCAAAGAAGTCATCATTTGGATCAAAACCGTCACATGCCACCAGTCACATATTGTACAGCAGGTAATTTGATGTTTTCTATGTACAAAGTCTTAGAAGCATTCCAAAGAAAGTGTGCTGGAAGTTGGGACAGAGCTGGCAAGTTGACTTTCCAGTGAAGGAAGACCTGGTAAAGAAGGCTGGAAGTGGAGACTGTAGGGGAAGGTGAAAATGTATTTCCTCTTAGACTAGGAGGCAGAGAAGAGTGAAGAACCCGTTAGAAGAACACAAACTCCATAGAGAACAGTAAGAAAGGTTTGAAGGTTAAAGTAGAGGAGAGATGGCTGTGAAGGGACTTGAACAGGTTATAGTATGAAGGGCAAGGGTGTGTTCAGCTGAGAAGAGATCAGTTGAGCTGATCCTCATACTGTTTTCGGAAACAGTCACCAGCAGGGAAAAACTCCCAGCAACGCTCTTGATACATCTTCCATACATAAGACTCCTTCAAGACAAAGAGATGGGAGGAGATAGGAAGAGTTACATTAAATATTAAGAGTGTATTTAGCTCTTCTACAATGTGCACTACCTGTATGCTTCAAACTATGTTGGAAACCACATCTGAGGGCAAAGCGAGACAATTAAATAGAATCATAGAGAAAGGGAGATAAAAGATTTTAAAAAGTAGGAACAGTTTCTCTTCGATTCATGTGCTTCGCCTAGTTTTGAAACACAAGTAATTGTGTAAAGAATAGAAAAAAATCAACCTTAGAAATATACTCGAATTTTGCACAAATTCGCACCAGCTCACATGAGGCCAATCCTTGCACATTGCTCATAGTGGATGCTAACTGTTGATTCGTCAGATTATCTGTCAAAAACACTATATAAAATTGTAAGACATGCCTTCCCACCCGTCTTCCTTCAACAAGCACTTTGTTTGAAGCATACTGAGTAGACACCATGCAAGTAGCCAACGAGAAGGATCAGTAACACTTAAAGTTTAAGTTTTAAGTTGGACTGTACAACTTACAATACAGTATCATGGAAAGTGCAGCATTTGTGCTATTTTTATATATATTTGATAGAAAGAAATTGGAGGATTACCTGGCCTGTGTGCTCTGTTTCATCCTTGTTGATAAGATACATCACAAAGAATCTAAAACATACATAAATACTTCTTACTAAACATAAATTGTAATCCCAAACTAAAGTAAAACTAGACCAGAAAACATCTGTTTTTCTGACCTTAAATTTTGTTTCTACAATGAGGACAAGTAAATATGGAAAAAGATTCATAGTGATTTTATGTTTTGACATGTATCTTGACATTTTACAGTTCTAAGCTTGATCTGTTCTGAGATACAGAAAATAATTTTTATCTAAGACATAACGCCCCCCCCCAAAAAAAAAACAAAAAAAAAAAACAGGAAATCAAAAAAGGCTAGAAAGCTTTGAGGAGCTGCAGAACTGGGTCATAATTCTCTGTTAGTTCATTACCATGAATGACCTACTTAACATTATACAGAGTCCTCTGACTTATTGTGAGATGACATTTACAGCAAAAACCTGGAAAGACTGTATCGACAGGAAGGCTGTGGGCTGTCAAACTAAAACAAGGGGTTGAAAGAGGCTAAAAGCTGCAAATAGCTGAAGGAAACAGCAGAATTGGGGAATAATTATCTTTTGACTCATCACTAAGAACAACCAGTATCATGAGTTTTTGAATTGGTAGTGCGAACTAAAATAAAAAAAGGTTTAATGAGGGACAGTTTAGTTGTTTTTATGTCTAATGTTTATTTTACTTGTCCTGCCAACTCATCACATTATTTGAAAAATCATGGCAGAAGTGCCTTGGAAGGAAAGAGGGGACCACATTCAACTGATTGTACAATTGGCTTGAAGTTGGTGACATGTGAGTCATTTGGGACATGTATAAAAAGACACTGAAAAAACTTCTCTCTAAAGAGGGAGACTTTAAACCCATGCATGTTAGAAAGTACTTGCAGTGACTTTAAAATGTGAACCTTTTGCTCCCAGAATGCATGTAGAGCCACAGTGTGTTTGTGCAGTGTGACTCCTGCAGACGCTTTAGCTAGAGAATCAGCGTGTTGCCTGCTGAACAGATTCTCAGCGAAAACAGACAGTGAAATGATGTGTTGATATTGACAAGATTACACTTTTCACTACAGTTTCAATTGCCATATCCGAATAATATCGCCATGCCATTCTAAATTGTTGTAGTTACTGTCAGTTATTTTTTTCAACAAATGCGTCCATGCACATCGCATACATTAGATAGACAAAAAAAAATAGTCAGAGCTATAAAACATGTAATGTAGCGCAGAGCAACACAGACAAATAAGGGTGTGGTCTTCATTTCAGGAAAAAATGGTAGCCTGGTAACAAACCGTGAAACAGTGACAAAATCTTGATTCGTTTTTGATCAGCACTGCCTTGTTTGATAGTTTTATCTGACTTTTGCAAGCTTTTTAACTTCCCAAATTCAGACTACTAACTCAGCAAATCAAACTGCCTCATATTTTATTAGACATCTGTGATTGGCCCAACAGGAGCCAGGTCAGGTTCTGAACAGGAGGGAGGTTAGACCTTCAGCCAGAGCTATACATATGAGCCAGGCAGATTGGTCTGTTTCAAGGCTTGAAGAATATGTGATGACATTAATTAAAAAACTAATGTACAAGAAGAACTCATATTTATCCATTTCAAACTGAAATTATGAAATGTATAATTAAATTAAATTAAAAAAAAAAAAACATTCAATGACTAATGCAAGAGGAAAAGATACTGTGGAAAGATGACTAGCATCTGCAGGGCCACAACAGCAGCATAGCCTGTGTGGACCCCCACACACGGGGGCCGCAGAAGTTCAGTGAAGCAGCCATGTAAAGCCAGACAGTGTGTCCCAAACATAAGTAAAAATAGCTTCTATACAACTCAACTTGATGTGTTTAATAATCAATTAGTTAAACCTTAAGTTTTTTTACAACCTAACTTATGAGACAGAAAATCATGACTATAACTTCTTAGTGATTCCAAAAGTAAAAGCACCATTATTTTAATAAGAATAACAGTCTTACCTATATAAAACTGTGATGTTAAATGAACTAATTAAATAAAAAGAGTATTTTAAAGTGCCTTTGTTCACCAACACGTTTCTGTACCTGCAGCCTCTGAACGCAGGTGATTAACAGTGAATATTGCAGTTTTT
>JAPZDZ010000014.1:18652375-18665659 GCA_029783805.1 Acanthurus tennentii
GCAAAATTCGTGTTATATTAGCAATGTGTGTGTGTAGTGCGATCTCTAACTTGTTGATGTACTATACTCCGATAGCGTTAGCTTACAGCCGCGGCGGCTGAGTTAAACAGTAGATCCAGGCCATAGATATATTATAAGTCTATGATCCTGGCAAACAAAGAAAAAAAATTTAAAAGCCGGCAAATTGTGAGGCGTGTCATTGGACAGTAACTACAATGTCGTCATCCATGTCGGACCCCGAGCATAGCTGCCCGCTCGGTTTGCAGGACCCGGTAACTCAGACAAAGTTACCGATAAACAAAAAATGTGCAAGAGGTAAGAATGCCAACAATTTTTGTTTAATTTGTTGAAAAATTAAGATGTTTTTGTCCACAAAAAATCAGGTCCTCCCTCAGTGGGGATCATCTAAATACACGAAATCTCCCCTTGGCCCACCGCCTACTTGAGGTGAATCTGAAACAAGAGTGTCTGCTAAAGGCTTTATTGTCTACCTTGGTGAAGATGTAGACAAACTCTTCTATGAGTATCTGGTAAGTATGTTTGCATCTGTCATTTAAGCTTTAAAAAATATATTTCATTGAATACTTGAACTGAAATGTATTAAGATTTTAATCAGTGTGAAATATTTGTCACTTCAGAGCACCAGTAGAAGTATATAAACCACTTTACTTTGAATTATAATTTGTCTGATAGTTTTTTTCACAAATAAAGTGAAGTGACATCTGTTGCTGCTTCTTCATTAAAATTTCATTAAATATGCAAATATTTTTCATTTTAAAAATTTAAGCTGGACACAAGAAGTCTCATGCTTCACTATTTAGTCCATTTTAAACATATGCGCATTGGAGGCTTCAAGTTTTCATGTCACACTAGTGTAAGTTGAATATTGGACTAAGACTGGCTTCCAAACTTCTTGTTATTGCAAATCATTGTTAACCATCAGCTGGACTTTGGAAGTTATGGCATTTTCACATTACTAGAACCCCAATTTATGTTTTCTTGTTTAGATTTGATTGGGAGAATTCTTTGTGGAGATATTTTTATATGAGTACATCAGGCACTGCTTTCATCTGAAAAACTTTCTAATAAATGTCTTGTATTTTGTTAGGCTGGTCAGAGGGATGAAGCAGAATGTGAGCTTTAGCGGTGTACCATGGCAGTATTTGTCATCAGGGAGGAGGAGGATCCTCTCCAGCCACCACAAGGCATCGGGATCATTATTGAAGGTGTGGAAGTTCTCGATAAGTCGCCATCACTCGCACATGGATGTGCCGTGTTATTTGGCCTCATCAATGCTCTAAATTTGAGCTATCCAAGTGAGTTAAAACACACTTTTGATGCACTGCAGAAAATGTTCATGGAGATAGAACCAAAGAAAATGACAGGCAAAGTGTGCAGTCTAATCATTTTAACTTTCGACTAAAGAAAATATATTCATTCGGGAGCAGTTAAAAATTAAAGTTTGTGCTAAATCAGAAGTTTAAGTTGAGGATACTTGATAAAATTGCCTGTAACAAAATTACAGCAATTTAATTAGTTTATTAATTAGTTATTATTATTAAGTAAAAACTATGTTTGGATGTAACAGTTAATATTAAGTTTATCTAAACTGAAAAAAATCAGTTGCATCAAAGTAAAATATTGTGCATGGTCTTTAGGATAAATAATCTTTTTACTTTGATTGAAAGTAATTTTTTTTTTTTTTCTGGGAAGATAAATAGTTTTGATTGAAAGGTAATCAAAATTTAAGATTTCAACCAAATCAAAAATATAATTTGAGAGAAACTAATAAATTTAGCTGTAACAAATTACATCAATTTTTTAAGTTAGTCCAAAGTATCATTTTTTTCAGTGCACGCACACATGGAGGGGCTGTTTGCACAGACAGATAGATAGATATGCATGTATGAAAAAAAAAAACTACTTACATTGTCTGTGAATACGACTCCCAATTTCCAGATCTGATACTTCACATCAATAGAGTTCAGTCTGATAACAGAAGGAGAAAAGATTCACAAAGGATGAGTTTGTGTCATACCATAAGACCAGGAAACTTCTTGCAGAATAGAGCCTTTGAGGTAGACCTTACTTTCAGGATGAATAAAATACCCCTGTTTAGAACTTGTTACCATCAACACCTTTTCTCATTGAAAGAATGTTCAGACTGGCCTGCCAGACATGAATAATAAGAAGTAATTTTTTAAAATGGGCCATATGTTTCCCATTAAGAGTTTGTATTCTGCCTGTTTACACTCTCACAAATAAATGTGTGTGGAGAAGAAAATCAAGTTTAACCAGTAAGTTATCTAAAATAAATTGAAAATAAATATATAATAAATATAATAAAATATAATAAAATTATATAATAAATAAAAAATAAAATTAAATAATAAAATTCTATGAAAAAAGGATAAAAATAAAGATCTTGTTTCACTATTGTGTGGTAAAGATTGAGATCTTTCTTAAGATCAGTGTCTTAAGAATTTGAGGAGATTGCTACACCAAGAGAAGTGGGCTTTACCTGAAAAAACACAAGGGGGCATTGTCGTTTTGTGTCTGTCTCAATAAAGTCAATATAAGGTTGGTCAGTCCACCATGGAATTCTGTGGCAGTTGTTGGCTTTACTCCACATGCTTATTGCTGTTGTCAAATATTTTGCACACTTTGCTCAGTAAAGTTGTTTTCAAAATCTAGATGTTAATTTGGTGCAGTGTGCAGGTAACTAATAATCAATATTTGTCTTTGCGCACATACACAAACACACACTCATACTGAAATACTCACACAGCAGCCAGTGAGCCATCTCTTCTGGGCTTTCTCTTTTTGTGAGCTTCACTGAAATCCAGAGCAGCCTTATCCATTCCCAGCAGCTCACTGATGCGGTCATGTCCATAAAACTCTCCATATTTATCCATCACCTAAGGAAAAGCAGGACTTCTTGAAGAAATATCCTTCAGTGAAAGGACATCTTGAATAGATTCTCAAAAACTGTAATTTTGTTAATTAAACTTAAACTATGCAGGCAAAGGGGACAGGGACCTTTCAGTCAGTCACACTTTGAATTTGCCTAGTACAACCAAGCAGCCTAGCTGTCCGTACCTCTTGTTTTTGTTGGTTTTCTTTTTAATCTCTTTTTCTCCTTCTTTTGAGTGAGAGTGGAAAAGCTGAGATGTGTGGTTGAGTTCTCTATCTGTCTATCTTTTCTTTGATGTAGTTTTTGATAAAGTTGTGTTAGGTTTTGAGTGGTATGTTCTTTGAGGTATTTTTTTAGGATGGGGGTTTTGCTGTGTGTTTTCACCACAGAGACTTTGTCTGGCTAGTTGGTGTCTTAGACGCCATGGTGATCAGTGGTGACCTTTCCAGACTGATGCTAAAGCAAAGCATTGAAGTGGGTGCCAGCTCATTACTCAGCATTGAATAAGTAACTCTGGCCATTGTACAGCTGATTGGACATGGCTGTGTTACATTGGCTGCTCATATGAGCAGTGCTCTGTTTTTTTGTGGAGAACATCTTGAAGCACAGAGTTTTGTATAGGAGACTTATATGATCCTTAGTAATTGCATTGATAAGTTAAACTTTCCATCTCAGGTTAGAGTGGATGAATTTGATTTTGTTCTTTTTGAGAACTCTTCAAAAATGAAACGTTTTGGTTGTGGTGAAGAAGGACATGTTAAAGTTTGAGGGAAGCAGCACTCCAGCCCCAGAGCACTGTATCACAAAGCCCAAAACTGACAGGCAGGATGCCACTGTGGACCAGCCGGGGTCCAGTGCTAGTGCTAACTACTAGGTGCAGGTTTGAGCAGGTTATAGCAGCAGTTAGCAATGATGGCTTCAGGAGGGGCAGCAGTGAGAGACATATCCAGGATTCAAACAGTGCTGATGTGTGCGGTGAGGGAAAAAAAAAGAATGCCAGTGAGAGAAAAGGAGAGAGTGAAGTGACAGGGGAGGTAAGAAGTGTTAATTTTGTCAACTCTTTAAATTTAGTCTTTGTATTTGTCCTGAGTGTGAAGTCCTTTATCAAAGTTAGTCATCTGAGTTTCTCCAGCATGCCTTGAGGTGTTGTGTTTTGGGACTAAAAGTCAGAGGAAACTGTGTTTCAGTGTATTCTGAGTCTCTCAATTGTTACCTCTTATGCCGTATTTTGTGTTAATGTTCTTTTACATATGTTTCTGATAGATTAGTGTTACTCTTGTGGTAAGATACTTTTGCACCATAGGTTGAGTTGAGGTGTCTCAAGACACCTGCTCATGACATAGAACTTTAGAATACCACGCTACCATTATCATTTTGTAGTAAATTTAAGTCTAATCTTTTATTATCAAACATATTTCATATTAATATTATCACAGTCCTTGTTTATAGCCAGTGGTGCCTACTCTTTATCATCTTATCATTTGGTCATTAAAAGAGGAGCAAAGAATGGCACTAAGGGCTTTTAATGAAAAAGATGTTTTCGTTCTTCTCCAGACTGGCAAGAGTAATGAATGTAACAGACAGAAGTTTTGTCCAGTCACCTTCCAAATTTTTTTTCAAATGACCTCCCCTTTCAAACGCTGTCTGTGGGCTGTTTCCCCAGAACGACATATGAAATATAGCCTATTGATATGTGAAACATTCCATCTGGTGTGTCAAGTTTAGTGGGCAGGTAGGCTGTGTCTAAATTAGTTTGATTAGTTATAAAACTAGATAAATCAGATTCCTTTCTGCTCTTTGTATTTTTTCAGTTTCTCATCCTCTTTGAATATTTTTAAAGTTGTGAATTTAAACCAAACAGGGCTACAGAGAAATTGGCACACATGCAATAAGCAGTCCCTTTCAGTGGCATTAAAAAAATATGTATATAAATGTATATGTACAGTTCATAGAGTCACCTGACAAGCCATGTGATACATAAGAATAAATGATAAAAATGCAGAACAAGAGATTTATACAGAGACATAATGTACAAAATTATCTATATTGAGCTCTATAGTACACTTAGTATATACACAAAGATGGAGCAGGAAAAAAGCCTGCCGTACCTGGAGCTACACATGTACACCTAGCACAACGTGACTGGATCATCTTGAAAAAACTGTCACACTGATATATAACAACAAGGAGAAAAAAAATTTAAATAGGCTCCTCCTTTATATAAAAAGTGCTGATTAGCAATGATGAAACACACCTCTAGAATAGCATGTAAACAGGCCCATAGTTTGTGCCATTAGGTCTCTAATATAAAATATATTTGTTTTTGTGGATTATTTCCTAAAACCACTTTTTCCAACCACCGATGATTCCATCTATCCAGTTAACAGATGAACACTGCTTCTTAATAACCATAGACATAGAGTCTTTTTAAATTGACGTAACCTTTGAGGTGGGACTTGAGGCATTGGAAGTCTTCTCAAACCAGCACTCCAATTGCATTCTAACCACATCTTGCATTGTGGGCCTAATAGAAATTGTCATCACATCTAACTTTTTATCTTTTTGGCACAAGCATGGGAGCTAACATTGACCCTTCGCTAAGCCACGCCCCACTTAAATATCGTTGCTTTGCCTGTCAAGCTTTTGGAGCTAGAATGGAGTTCACACTGTCATTAACATCACACCCTGGAGAATATTGTCTAATTTCTGGAAAAACAAAAAAAACGATTTCAGACAGAAGCAAATAGAAGGGTCTGCAGTAAGATTTTGAATGATATACAATGTGTCAAACTGTCTCAGCAGCAAAAACTAATTACTGTTATGTAATATTTTTATGCTGAAAGTAAGGCTGTTTTGTCTGGTTTGAGTTCAGGTTACTATCAATGCAGACAATGAACTGCTTTTTCTAGACTCCAGCTTTAGACTTCTGCAAAGCTGGCTAGGCTTGCTAGTGCTCTTATTTATAAGTAGCGACATAACTCTTACTCAGTAAGTAATTAATACTTAAATTAAGCCAGTATTTATTATTAACAATGTAACATGGTCTCAGTGTTTATTTTAGTGTTACCAAAGGAGATGTTACAGTGCTTGTTAAATTAAAAGGGATTCTATGGTGAATGAGGTCACACAAACAGTTTTCCCAGAGTATTGTGTAACACTTTTAAGTGTTTCATTTTGAGAAGGTAAAGAACGTGCATCTCCTTGAACCTTACATTATGTCTTTGCATAAATGCTTTGTACTGCATTTTTATATCTTATGTATCACATGACTTGTCAGGTGACCCTATAAGCTGTACATATAGAGGTATGTCTTGAAACCTGTTCAGTGTTGATTTTGTGAAACAAAAAGTTAAAGAAATATATTTGTCGACAACTTTTTTTTTCTGATAATGAGATGGCACTAATGTCCATAAACAAAACTGTTTCTGTGGTATAATATTTTTGTGACAGTAAAAAATGGGACAAAAAGGTACTTCAGCGAACAATTAAAGTCATACATTCAAAATTCCTTTTTAATAAAGATTTTTTTCTTTGAGTATACAATGTTATGTAGTTACATGCACACATACTGTATCCTAAACCAGGCAATACTTCTCTGACGGTATGCAACTCAACTTGTGGTGCATAAGTGTCTTACCACAAAAGTAACAGTAATCTGTCGGACACAGGCACATGTAAAGGAACATTAACTCTGCATAAGAGGTAACTACTGAGAGGCTCAGAACAAGTTGAAACAGTTTCCTCTGACTTTTAGTCCCAAAATGCATCATCTTAAGGCATGCTGGGAAAACTCCACCCACACATCCCCCAACAAGCAACAATATATTCACTTGTCAGTGTGTTGTTGTAATTACGGTATGTAATGTGATTACTCATATTCTCTGACCACTTATTGTCCAAAATTAATCTAATAGTTTCAAACACACTAAAAGATCTATGAGACAAAAACTAGACTAAAATACTTTTGGTAGGTGATTGGACCAACAGTCAATAAGTTATGGCCAATTATATGCCAAGCCCCGCCTTTGCAAACTGAATTGCATTTTCAAATTTCAGCCAGTTGCTTCACCTTCATGGGATGTCAACCAAATGTGGTGTGTACATTCAAGACATAAAGAGGGATGTCTCTACTAAGGTTGATATGATTGCTCAGTGGCATCATAAGTTAAAAGCAAATATTTTATAGGCAATGTCAAATTGCACTAATCATTATGCCACTCCAGGTTTTGGTTAATACCTGCCCCCAGAGCACACCTACCAAATTTGGTTAAATTCTGTCCGACTGCTTTTTAGTAACACAGTAACACTTAATACTTAATAGTGTTTCATACTTATGAGTTAAGCCCCTGCTAAGCCCTTGAGCTAGAAAGCAAGTCTGACACAGAAGTGGCACGGTAAATTTGGTCATTTTACAAATAAAACACCCTGTGTAGACTTTCCATTTGGTCATACAAATAAACAGACTTACCAGACAAGAAAGAAACTATATTACTATGTAGCCTACTTTTTCACATAAAAAAACAAACAAAAAAAACATGTAAAAATCTGAGCAAGTCACCAGGCTAAGCCTTTGTTCGGAACCACACTTCTGTGTATTAATAAATGATTTGTCTTCCATTAACTAACAGACCAGTGGCCTGCCAAACCCCAACCACTGTGGACACACTGAGGGAGTTTATTTATTTATTTACACCTTTATTACTATTTGGGAGGCAGATTGATGTAAAGATAAGATCCTTTTGCGAATAGAGCCCAGTATCAGCAAAACTGTGCCATACCTTTCTTTTCACAAACTTATCCCAGTAGTTGTTGGGGAAAGATCTAAAAAAGAGAGAAAAAACAGGAATAAAGACTTCTGAGTAACATCATATTAAGATGTGTATTATTAAATTAACCATAATAATAATAATCAACTTTATTTCCGACTCTGTGGTCCAGACCAATAAAAAAGACAAACAAGGAGAACTTGTAAGAGACTGCAACAAGAAAAAAGATGCAATTCTATTTGCAAAACATTTTAGGGTTCATCTTCTTAGAAGTTGTAAAGCATGTTAATGAAATGGCAATGTTCCTATGCACTGCTGTCCTTGTCTTTCCTTGTTAAACCACTGTGGAGGGCTGTGAACAGCCATGTGTTGCCTTCATGGTTCACTCTTAACCACAGTTCACCTGCTAATCCGGAGCCTCACATTCACCTTCATTAGAGAGTCATAACATGTAAGAGGTTCATGTTATCTTATGCAGCTGCCCCATTTAGCCAGGACAGTACCCAGTGTAGCAACTAGATTAAGAGAAAGAACTCTCCCCATCCACATAAGTTGACAGTTTTGGTGACTGAGTTACACCAAACTTGCACCTCTGCCAAATACAGTATGTCTTCTCAAACTTAATGTTATGTTCCTACTTTGGTTCCTCACTTATTAGCCAGTTGTTGGTACCTGTTTTTTAAATGAATGTTAGTATATATAACATGGAATACATAACACAATCTACAAGCAGAATAAAGTGTACACACTGTTACACACTAAAATTCTACTCACTGTGTGTTGATTACCAATCTATCCCATTGTCCTTTGATGTCATCCTCTGATGGCTGTTCGGTGATGTAAAGACCATCAAATTCCAGCTTCCTGGCCACTTCCTTTTCACGCTTAAAAATCACAAGTGGCACCTACAATAACAAAAGACACAAAAATACAAAAAGGAGGGATAGTTAGTTTTTAAAAATTCAAATGTATAAATATAAAATATTTCAAAATATCTCAGAAAAAAATTGCTAATTCAATAAAAAATAGAATTTTGATGAGGAACTATAAAGTCAAATGATTACTTTGTGTTTGTCTGTTATAGGTTAATGATGACAAGTTCCATATACAGTTTCCTATAATTTTAATTATTTTATCTAGATAATAATATAAAGTATCCGACCTTGAGACAGTAGTATCCTATGATGCAGAAGAAGGAAATGACAGTGTGCATGATAGCCAAGATCCGCAACATGGGCTCCATGTATCCACTGCTCTCCTCTAGAACAAACCGCACTGTGACAGGCTTTAGGGGCTGCCCACCCTCATTCATCACTTCCTCCTTTGTCTCCAATGCTTCTCCTGCCAGTAAATCCCACTGAACGCTGATGTCTTGTTTGCTGCTGGTGTAAACCACTTCCCTTTCCTCCACCACAGAGGATGATGTAGAAACCTGGTAGGGAGAGGTATTTGGTCCTTTAAATCTAGAAATTTGGCTAGGTCTGTTTTACAAAAAAACAAACATACATACAAAAAACACATTAGAATAAGCGTTAAAGCTACCATCACGCAAAACACTCAGCTAGACAAGTTGGCCAAATGTCACTGCAAAAAAAGAAGAGGAAAGAGACCAGGAATCAGTGCTTAGACAACTCAGAGTGGACCCAAGGCTACATTTTTACCTGGCTTACTTCTGGCTTATGTCTAGTCAATTGAAAATAAAATGACAGAATAAGGCCAATTAAGCGACAAAAAATCACAGACTGTTGCTTTCACATCTTACAGAGACCTGGCTCAATCCCAATATCCCAGATCAAGATATTGCACTTTGTGGGCAGACCTCTCAAAGAGTTAACAGAACACAATACTTGGGTAAGACAGGGGGACTTTGTTAACATCAGCAGTGTGCTAACACACTCTCCAGGTGGATGGAGAATGCCTACCAGATATTGAGCTTTTACTGCTAAGATTTTGATCATATTTTCTGCCCAAAGAATTCAATGCATTTGTTGTGCTGTTTACATTTCACCAGATGCAAATTCAAAAAATGCACAGTAGGAATTGTATGATGTCATGTGTATGATAAAATAACCTGATGGTATTTGTGATTTTAATCAAACAGACCTGAAAAAACTGATTTACCTAAATTTCACCAGCATATCCATGTCTCTAGCAGGGGAAAAAATTACCTTGGGTCATGTCTACACAAACATTCCCAGGGGATACAGAGCTCTCAAACAGGTTTTGTTTATAATTGTCAGTTTTTTTGGGGGAAACCTAGTCTTATTAGGAAAGAGGGCATTCATCTCACTTTTGATAGAGTTCGAATACGTAGAAATCATGGCAACCTCAAGTTATGACCAGGATGCAGAGTTGCAGTCTCACATGCTTCTCAATGCTTGCATTAGAAAAGCTACTTACAAAAAACCCCATAGTAACGGTGTCTGCCCCCCGTAAACTTAAATCAAAAGTTAACAGAGAAGAAGTTACCCATAAAAAACTAAAAATTAATACCACCAGATTCCCTAAAGAGAATCAAATGTGGATTCTCAAGGCCAGTTTACACCAGAGATTCACAACGCAACAAAATGGTTGCAGGTAGAGTTGCAGCAGTCCGTCTCAGCTTGACTCAAGCCGCACCGAAATGGCAGTGCTTATGTTTTTGTTGGACTTAATAGCTTTTATTAGTATAATTTTGGAAGAATCAATTGATGCTTTTAGTGTCTCCTTTCAAGTTTGCGTTACATCACAAAGTTTGTTAAGAATTATAGCCCCCCTCCCCAAAAAGCCTAAAAAAGCTGAATCATTGCTACGGAAACAGTACCCCGTCTCATGTAGTCACAGCAGTGTGAACTGACAGGTTTTAGAATGTTGCATTGCAAGCATTTGCGAGTTTCAAGTCATCTCGTCATGAGTTTTTGATGTCAACTGGCCTCGAAACAGTAGATAACTGTCATCTTAAGCTGTGTTAGTAAATAACTTAATTTCTGATTACTGTTTTGATCTAGTTTGTCTTACTAAAACCTAGCTCTGCCATGAGGAATATGTTACTCTAAATGAAACTTCTCCACTCAGTCAAATTAATACTCATATTCCTAGAAGCACTTGAGGTGAAGGTGGAGGTGGGGATGGAGTTGCAGCCACTTTGACTGTAATTCATGATGCAACCCCAAACCTAAACTTAATCACGACTCTTAAAGCCTTATACTTAGTCTGTCACATCCAACCTAAAGATGTTCAAGTCAATCTTGTTATACTTTACTGCCTTTTTGGTCCATATTCTGACTTTCTGTTGGAATTCTCAGAGTTTTCATAAAGCTTAGTCCTCAAAGCAGATCAAGATTATACTGTAGGAGATTTTAATATTCATATGGACTTCGCCATAGCACTGTGTTTATCTTACTATTAGACTATTAGACTAAATTGGTTTTGGTCAGAGTGTACACAAACCTGCACTGCTTAAAACACACACCCACCTTTTTTGGCTTACAGCATTGAAATTGAACATTTAACTTTATACCCACATAATCATCTTTGTGTATGATACTTGACTCCATTGCTCCACTGAAAAAAGATTGTAAAACACAGGAACTGAGCTGCATGGTTGTAGATGGTATAACCCCCAAACCCATAAAGAAAACTTCAAAGGAAATGGTGCACCACCAATTTGTTAAAATCTTGTTTAGCCTAGCAAAATGATTTTAAAACATGTAGGAATGCCCTCTGCCCTCTGTCTTCTACTCATCACTAATAGAGGATAACAAGAATAATCTAAGGTCCCTTTTAAGAGCTTGTAGCCAGGCTGATAGAGAGTTGTTGCTCTATTGAAACCTGTATTCTTTCTGTTAGTAGTGATAAGTTTCTGAGCTTCTCATAATGAGAAACTCAGAAACTCAATGATGAGAGAAAAAATGTGTCAATCCATGCCCTCTACTGGTGTTGATTTATCCTCAAACAAAGATGCTTTTTAGACGGCTATAAAACCAAATCTATATTTAGACTGCTTTTCTCCCATTGACTTTAATCAACAAAAATCAACTATGTCTTTATCTAAGCCACCCGTCTCCTTGATCTCATACCAACTGGGCTACTTAAAGAAGCTTTCCCTCTGCACAGCACTTTTCTATTAGATATGATAAAACTGTCTTTGTCAATACAGGAATTGTCAAAGTCATTTTAATTAACTGTGATTAAACCTCTGCTTAAAAGTCAAATCTTGATCCTGAGAAACATGTTATCTTATGAAATGACTACTCTGGATGGTTTTACTTTGCCCTCCAGTTCTAATGTAAGAAATCTGAGGGTAAGCTTTGATCAGGATATTTATTTTTACCATTATATTAAAAAAATTTCTAGGGACTGCCTTCTTACACCTTTGTAACATTGTAGAAATCAGGCTCATTCTGACTCAAAAAGATGCAGAAAATGTAGTCCTTGAGTCGTTATTTCTAGACTGGACTATTGCAGTGCCTTATTATCAAGCCACCCCATTAAGTCTTTCATGAGTCTACAGTTGATCCAGATCACGGTGGCAGGTGTATTTTCTAGAACTCGAAATGAGAGATCATATTTCTCAAGTAAAGCTCTCTTGCTTTGGCTAGCTGTGAAATTATATTTGGGGGATGCCATAGCTGCTGTCCCTCACTCAGTCACCATAGATCTTGACAGTAACAACACCTACATGAGAATGCTATTTGTTGATTTCAGTGCAGCAATCAACACACCCTCCCTCAAGAAGGTGATTGTAAAATGTAACACAGGGATGGAGTACCAGTCTTTTCATATGGATATTGGACCTCTTCGCTAACAAACTCAAGACTGGTTCATGGCTGTACCAACCAGTCTGGAGGTTACAGAGTGTGTATGTGTGAGTGGGCGATGAAGCGAATACTCTTGTGGTAATTACGCAATCTTTGGTAGACTTGTGGTTTTTGGGTATACCATGGGCAGTGTTGGCAGCTTTTTCAATTTGTGAGGATGTCAGTAAATCATATAGAATTGATGCAAGACAGCCTACTAGAGATAAGGTGATGTAAATAGATCACTTAACCTGTAAACTGCTTGTAGTTCAGGGTTATTCATTCTCAGTCAGACATCATTTGAGCTATTACAATTCTCATCATAACTGGATGAGAATTATTATAGCTTTTGTGCTGCAGTTGTGTATAGACATCCATCATATCAGTACAGCACCAAGTTTCACTTGAATGAATAATCTAATCCTTAGCTAGCTTGAACAAATATCAGTTTACCATGTGTTTATTTTTCTCACCAACACAAAGATGAAAATGAAAAGAGAGAAAACTGTAGGTGTGCATCCAGTAAAGAAAGATGATGTAGATATGAGAGGTAATGTCTGCCCACTGTTACAGGATTAGCATTATGTTTCTCTTAAAACACACACGCACACACACACTTTTTTTGGGAAAATGTAGTGGAGGAAAAATGAACATTGATAAAAATACAAATATTCCAGTACAGTATGGATACCAAGTATGGTACCACTCTTTGCAACTGGATACTGGACTTCCTCACAAACAGACCCCAATCAGTTCGGATCGGCAGTCTCTCCTCCTCCACTCTAGTGCTCAACACCGGAGCCCCCCAGGGCTGTGTGCTCAGCCC
>JAPZDZ010000014.1:18668458-18680128 GCA_029783805.1 Acanthurus tennentii
TCAGGCAAAAGATACAAAAGTATCTGCTGCTGTACCACCAGACTACAGAGCAGCTTCTTCCCTCAGGCTGTGAGACTGCTTAATGCACCATCCGCACTCCTCCATGTTAAATAATTTTATCTTTTTTATACAATCAATTAATCAATCGAGAGGGAACCACATTTTCAAGTTGTATAATGACGAATAAACTTGCTTGTATTCCTTGTATTTTTACCACATCATCAGCACATTTGCTAATGTGTGATGTCACTGATGGTGTGTATTCTTTAAGGTCAATATGGTTCTCCTGGGTAGCAGCATCTTTCAACATCTGCCAGTCTGTGCATCCAAAATAGTCCTGTAGAGCTGCTGTAGTTTCATCTGTCCACACTTAAACTGCTTTTACAGTTGGTTTGTCCCTTTTGTCAGCTGGATGTAAGTAGGCAGGAGAGGCAGAAAGATGTGGTCTTACTGGCCAGAATGAGGACGAGAGAGGGCTGCCAGGAACATTGGTGTAGACACGGTCCAGTGTGTTGTTTCCTCTAGTGGAGATGTGGATATGCTGGTGGAATCTAGGCAAACAGTTCTGAGGTCCCTTTTATTAAAATCCCCAGCAACAATAACACCAGCATCTGGCCATTTTGCCATGTGACTGCTGATGACCTCATACAATTCCTGGAGTGCATTTTTTGAATTTGCATCCGGTGGAATGTAAACAGCAGCAACAAACACACTGGTGAATTTTCTGGACAGGTAATATGGCCGATATCTCAGCAGTAAAAACTCAACATCATGTGAACATTTTCCATCCACTCTGACTGCACTTGTGCACCAAGCATCATTGATGTATACACAGAGTCTGCCACCTCTCCTCTTACCGGAGTCTTGTGTTCTGTCGGCCCAGAACAGGCTCTGCCCGTCCAATGCTAAAGCATCATCCGGCACGTTGTTATTGAGCCACGTCTCTGTAAAGATGAGAGCGCCACAGTTTCTGGTGTCTCTTTGCTGTGTCAGCCTGAGTCTTATTTCATTCATTTTCTTGTCCTGCGATGGACATTTGCCAGGAGTAGCCTTGGGTACAAGCCTTCTTTGCTTAACTCTTATCCCGGCTCGTTTCCCTCTCTTCCTGGGTCAGCCACACTGCTTGCGATGATGTCTGGTCTGAATGTTTTGATTGTTGGATCTTGAGATGCCGAGAGCAGAGATTGTCTCAAGGTCTGCTGCACTTAATCCAATCATTGCACTTCCTCTTCTGATATTGACGAGTGTATTACTGTCATAAGTAATACAATTCTCAGCAATCAAAACAAGAGGATTGCTCCTTTTTTGTTTTGTTATGCTAAAGTTGCTGCATGTATATGCGCTGCTGTTGCCATGGTATTTAAAACAAAAGCTGAGCTGTAGTGTTAAGTAGCTAGTTACCTTAGTTTGCGAGCCTTTTCCCATAAGTAGATGTATCTCCCATCTGTGTGCTGATGCTATTGACAAGTGTAGTGTATTGTAAGGAAATATGTCCTGCATGAAACTGCTAACAAAAAGGTCTGTAGATCATCTTGAGTAACTGGGACATCATTTTCTGAGAAAAAACACTGTTGCTGTCCAAGACACCCTGAGCACTTCTCTTCCCTCTTTTTCCCTCTCTCTCCACCTAATTTTTTCCTCCGTTTTCCTTCTCTCTTCATTCACTTTTTCCTTGCATTAAGATTGTACAAATGCTTGTTACTAACTTGCCACCAAAGTCTTTTCTGCCCCCTCCCCTTGCAGATTCCCCTCGATAATTGTTCCTGGACTACTGAGCACGGATGCTTTTTCTTCTGTGATTGTCATGCAGATGTCTACATTAGTTTATTATTATTATAAATTGTTGTTCTTCTTCTTATCATTATTATTATTTTTATTGTACATTCCCATGTAACCTTTATAGTATCATGCACCGTCACTTTTACTAGTTACATTTCTACCATTATTGTATCACTGTTTCTATACTGCTCCCCCCAACCTGTCTTTTTCTCTTTTTCTGTCTTGCCCTCTGTCTCATTCTCTTTTTTCCCTCTCTCCCCTTCCCCTCTTTCTGTCTCTCCTTCTCACTTCCCTCCCTCTCTCGTTTTCTTTCTCTCTCTATGTCTCTGTGAATGTTCTCATTCATCCAGGTCATAGTTATTCTGGTCAAATAAATCGAAGGCAACTGGACTCAGTAATATGTCTGTAAAGACGTTTCACCTCTTATCCTAGTCTGATGAACATGAACTGATGAAGCCCATTGGATAAGAGGCGAAACGTCTTCACAGACATATTACTGAGTCCAGTTGCCTTCGATTTATTTGACCAGAATCTCTCTATGTCTATTTCTCACCCTATCTCTTTCTCTCTTTTACTCTCTCTCTCCCTCTTAACCCGTCTGGTCAGATGACCTTTGAGCCTGGATCTGTACTGTGGTTTCTGCCTGTTAGAAGGAAGTTTTTCCTCACCACTGTTGTCAAGTGCTTGCTCATGTGGGTATCGCTTTCAATTGTCATGTCTTCATTAACTGAATTTTAGATTGTGGTCTAGACCTGCTTTATATGTAAAGCATCTTGAGACGACTTTGGTTGTGGTTTGGTGCTATAAAGATAAAATTTCACTTAATTTGATTCGATTTGATTTTTCAGTTCCTCAAACGTTCAGTAGCACCATAGACTAAGTGCAGTCTAAGTTTTATTATGTTCAAAAGGAGGCTGATTTCTCTACATTTGATATTACCAAAATTCAAAAACACACACAATCACAGTCAAGATGGATTAGAGGCAATAAAGGTTAAAGGAAAATTACATATATCTGATTTTGGGCTAACTCTGCTGTTCATACAAAGTGTATTTTTGTCTTGACTGTTAAAAAGCCTGTTGTAACAAACAGATTACATGTGTAATGTGTACATACTCAGATGTTTTCTCAAGTTCACATTCTGTCTCTGCTGATGCCTCCTTCTGGTCTGAGGATGAGCTTCTTGACTGAAACAGACAACACAAACAGAGACAGTCACTGCGTGGATGAGTGTGTACCAACTGCACGGCTTAAAGGCCTCAAAAAATCTTTCAGTCCGAATGGCAGGAATGTGATCCATCATGACAGCTAGCTTTTACACTGCTGACACTATGAAATTTGTTTAACTGAAATGTGAAAAATTCCAAAAAACTAACATCATCAAAAGCTACAAAAGTACTGAGGGATTGTGTAGATGTATAGGCAACTAAGAAGAGGAAATTTATAAATTTTAAGCTACCAAAAACAGTTCTGAATAAATGCCAAGAGGTTGTGCCAAGCAGAGTAGCCAGTTCAGGTCAAGAAGGTGATTTAACTTGGGAGCTGAGCAAAGCTTTGGCCAAGAGGAAAAGAAATGTTAATGGCAATCATGCACCAAGCACCAAGTAGTACCCATGAGTAACTCTAGGGATGTCAGCAGTGAAAAGTCCTAAGCCCTGTTACAGGAAGCAGGATTAGTAAAAACTGAGTCCGTTAATCCTGAGGTGTGGGAAACTCTGGGTTTTCCATTTCAAAAAGTCAATCCAGTGTAACACTGAGTCAGTTACTGAGGCAACATACTTTGTGAAGTTTACCTGCAAGTTTGCCTCAATGTAGCCTCAGGCTGAACACCCATTAAGCAAGCAGGAAGAAGTTAGGTGTGAGACATGACGTGCCCTTTTGTGAATGATGTCATTAACATGGAGGCTCAACTAATTAGGAGTATTTGTATGAACATTACAGTTTCCCTGCACCTTCAGTGATATATCTGGACATGCCCGCCCACACATTTTCACACATCATGGATTTTCATGGTCTTCAGAACAAGTTTTATGCATTGCCCTTCATTTCATTGCAAATAGCAGATCTCTTTACTTTGAATGATGCCATCCTCCTACCTATCTTCGAGACCATAATATCAACAAAGTCATGTGACTGACCTTAAAGGCTGTTCCGGTAGGCTATTTAGCATCAGGTTAAACATGCTGCCTTCTCTTTGCCTTTCTCGCCTGTTGTTTTACTCTGTTTGTTTGCATGCAGGATATGGGAACAAACACCTGTGGATTAACTTAGCCTGTTGGCTTTGGTGAGTAAGTTTAGGTTACCTGTAAGCATCCATTGGATAAGGCCACAAGTAATTGCAAAAAAATGATTTGGATACTTTGTGTTTACCTTCTGCTTTGCAGTGGTGTTTTCCCCTTGCACATTTGTGTGCAGGGGTGGTGTTTAAAAAAAAAAAAAATGAAAAAATTAAATATTTGAGCAAGTCATTGTATTTCCCTAACTTCTGCGTGCAGTAGGTGGAATTTTTGTTAGGTTTGTCATTGTTTGGGGGAGGAGTGAATTTGTGTGTCCTCATTGGTTACTGTTCGGAGCATACAGGGTCACTGGACTGTTGGGTAATCCCGGTAAACAGGACTTTGGCAATATTACTGGGAGGCCTCCACAGCAGGGGTTTCAGTGCTGATTCACAGCTTGAGGGGTTCCCCAAAGGAAACATCCCCCCAAGGGTCCAGCAACCAGGGGGGTCCTGCATAGGATTGGTGGGGCAGCTGTCAGGGTTCACTTCCAGCTATGCTTAAACAGCTGGGAGTGGACAGTTTTGGATCCTAGGGCCTTGGCAACAATTGCAAGGGGATACAGACTCCAGTTTCAGTGGTGGCTTCCACCTCTCACCAGGGTCTGTATGACTTCCGTCAAGAACCCAGTTCAGGCAAAGAACTAGAAGCATGTAGCACATACCCTTCAAAATGCTGCACATAAGGTACATCCTGGAGTCAATAGAGCAAGGAGAGTGGTTCTCCACTATCGACCTCGTTCTGTGCCTGCATGGTTAGAACCACATGGCTTAAACAAAGGAATCTATTGGATGTTCCTCTAGTCCTATAAAATTAACAACTAACTTTACAATGACCAAGCCTAGACATAAAGCTCAAAGAACACATTCAATGAAATCATTGCCACAATGACAAAAGTTGAATAGTTCTGTGTCTGATTGTACAATCTTATGCTGGGTTATGCCTAGTTACATTACCAAGTCTTTGGAGGGAAAAGATGTCCTCTTTGGTGAGTTGCTTTGCCAAAATCTAGGTTTGTGAGGCTTCCAGATGGGTTACAGGCTGGTCTAGCCCTCTGAACCCTGGGTCTCTGAAGACCACTGGTTGCTCCTCCTTATTCCATAAGTTAGTAGCTTGCAGCTAACTTTGGTTGATGACTCCTGGTGCTTGTAAGTCTCAGCTGGCAGACCTTGTGTTCTGGCCGCTGGACAAATCACACTAAGGTGTGATTTGCAATGTCTTTCTTTGTTCTATTCACATGGGAAGGTCCCAACAATGATATTTGGGCAGCTGCACCATGGAGTACTCCTTGCACCTTTGCGAGATTTTACACAATCAATGTGACGTCAGCAGCATTTTGGTCAACAGTTTTTATGTTGGCTACTGTGCAGGTTGGCGAGATGGACTTCTCCATACAATGTTGGTACTTTACCTCATTCACAGTAAAGTCTGTGGTGACGATCTGAGTGAGGTCAAAATAGATCGTAAGTCATGTATATAATTATGGATCTATTACACCAAACGACTGTCGCCATCTCTTGTCACTCAGAATGGGCTGAGGTGTTCTAGGCAAGAGGAAGCAGCATGTTAAACTGAATGCTTTATAGCCTACTGGAACATCCACTAAGGTCAGTCACATGACTCGACATAAAGGGTCATCGATACCTCTTACTCCACTGGAGTAAAATATGACTTCTTTCATTTTTGTTGTCTCTGCCATGATGAATCTTATTATCTATTCTTCACTGATGATGTTTTTTAAGCTCACCATGAACACTCTCCCATCAGGTTCAACATACTCAAAGCTGATTGCATTAACTTTGATTAGCTGTTGACTTACCAAAAACTCAGTATTTCCTATCTTGAGGTTAATCAACCTTCAGGGTTAGGCTCAGAGTTTGTTAAGCCTGCTTTCTGAAACAGGGCTTAAGAGTTGAGATAAGAATTAACCCAATTTCAGATACTATGCTCAGAAGAGTCATCAATCATCTTAAGAAGAAACATCAAGATGTCAAGACAAAAATCGAGGGAATGTTTTTATTTTTCTCTGTAAAGCACTTTGAGCTGCATTCTATGTATGAAAAGCGCTCTATAAATAAAGTCTGATTGATTGATTGATTGATTGATTGATTGATTGATTGATGTATTTAGCCCCATGATCTTAACCTAGTCTATAGGATGGACACATACTCATATTTTTCTACCAGGGTGCCAAAAACATTAGGAGTACCAAAAAATCCTTATCTTCACTGTAGCACAACTCCAATTCCAGAGACCAGTTATGGAATACTATTAACCAATTTTACACTCAAAATGTCCAGAGCAGAACCCCAGGAAGGGGAAATAATCAGCCTATCTACTGAAGCACTGACCCTCTACAACCTGGTGCTGCAAGAGTTCTGCCTTAAGATGGGCTACTGCCCACATACGGGTGATTCATGCACTTTTCAGACCAGCATCCACAAAAGATTTCTTTAGAACAAATCTTGTTCTTGTAGAAGATTACCAGTCACTCTTAGATATAGCTTAATGATTAATCCACAATCTGACAATTATTTCAAATAGACTGAATTTAAAAAATGGAAAGCAAGTAAGCCACACAAAAAGAGATAAAATAGTATTAAATGATTACAAAGACTAACTTGATGCCTCTGTCTGAGCTGATGTTGGGGTGCTGTGGATAGGGCTGGTGACGGAACCGGGGAGTTGAGCAGTTCAGTCAGACTGGCATTAGGGTTATGTGGGGTGATCTTGTACTGTCCTCCTTCTCTTCTCAAGTCAAGGCCAAAAATGTCTGATAACAGCTCTGTCTCACTGGTGTTAACTGCCAGGTCAGCCAGGTCTTCTTTTGGGGAGCTGCGGTCAGAGTGTCTCTTCTCTTTGTCTTCCCCTTCAGCCTTAACCTCATCCTGGGTGGGATCAGGCATGTTGGCCAGCAGCTCTGACACCTGGGGATGGAAACAGGTTATAGCAAAATCTTGTCTGAGTAACATAAGCCGTAGTGCTTGATTCTGAGTAATTCCTCAGACAAGATTTTTTGTTTAGCTGTTCAGATTATTTCTAAAATCCAGCCAATATCAGAATCCATGTGAACTTGTCATGGTCCATAACTGAACCACACGTGTAAAAACCTTGACCAAGATGTCACACCCAGCATGCTGTAATACAAATGCAAACTTTGAGGACACTAAAGCCCAAGATAAGATTTTATGTACATGTTGATGTGGAGTGGAAAATCAGCAGATACGTGAGCAAATTTTAATGTGAAAGAAGATAATAAACAGAGACACTTTTTGAGCTGATCCAGAAGTGGTACAGTTGTGACATAAATGTCGTCAAAGGAAAAGATATACGAAGTTTCAGTATGTAAAGAGGTACCTTGAATTACATTTATCAGTACCTCTCTTCACAAAAGTGCCATGGCAAGATAAAGGAGTTCAGGGAAGTGAGAGAAGTAAATCTGCATGAATTTTAGAATGTTCAGAGTGAGGTGAAAAATGGGTTTGTATCACATATGAAAGTTGCCAAAGTCTCACTTGAAGGATCAGATCCTTTGTGTTATTTTTTTGCTATCTACACTATCATTAAAAAAACTCATACGAGCAAAAAAAAAAAAACATCTGATTTAGGCCTCTTGTGCCTGCAGTGATGTAACCTTTGATTAACCTTTAGATTTAGGAACATTGCTCTCTGTATTTTGTATGATTTGAAGACCTGTGATTACACTGCTCTGTTCTTTCAGAAGCATGTATAGTAACCTTAATGGTCTTGGCCCCTTCCACCAGATTGTCTCCCATAAAGGTGTCATAGAAGATTCGGCAAAATCCTCGAACCACACTAAATCCAATGTGGAGGAGGCTCACAGACAATGACCAATAAAAGGTCACCAGGGCGGTCACCATGTCCTTTACTGTCATGTTCTTTATTTTCTTCATCTGCTTTTTTAAACTCTTCATGGACAGCACCTGAAAAGAGAGAAAACGTATAACTTAATCATCTGTGAAGTGGTATTTAAAAACTGGAATGTGGGTTTATACATATAATTGAACATGGGTGACGTTTGAGTCATCGTCAAAAGACAATGCTGGTCAAGCCTCCCACCACCACCAGGGATGTAAACATTTAATAACTATAATAACAATAAAAAAGCCCACAGCATGTCACTCTGCAGTCCCAAGGCATGCTCAACATTTCATTTATGATTGAAAACACATATCATGTCTTTTTGTGTGTTTAATTCAGATCCCGAATAAAGACATGATAAACATAAATTAACATAAAGGCTAAAATCAGTCAGAATGGCTGGCTATTACCAAAGTTTAAAATACCCACGAACATTTTTTTTTTTGCATGTCACACATACATTTACGGAAACATAAGATGTGCTTTTGTGATTTTATAGGGAGATATGTACAGGAACCTTTTTTGACAAAGGACATGTTTTTATATACACAGCAATTTTTGCAGCATTTCTGAAGTTAACATACAAACATGACAGTATCAATCTTTATATATTACTCTCTGAAAATAAGCATATTCAAACATTTGAACATGAACCACTCCTTAAAAAATATTAAAAATATCCCTAAAACAGGTTGAGTTTAAGCTTTTGTTGGGCACTATGTGTGCTCTTACCTTTATAAGCAGTAAGATGTTGTGCTTTAGAGCTAATAGTGCCATGTGGACAGTGGTAACAGAGAAGAAGCCCATCTCAGGGTTCTTCTCATCTGGTTTCTCCCGCTCGCTCTCCTCTTTTACTGCTAATCGCTCACCAGTATCTGACATCTGAGCTGCCAGCTGCATTTCAAATATAGTGTCCTCACAGAAATTCACAAAAAGCTCCATCTTCTCCTTCTCCCCTCCTTCATTAACCACATCAAAGATGAACTGACGCTTCGATTCTTTGACCTAGGCAGAAGGTAAATAAAAGAAAACAGTTTGTTAAAAGGAAATGTGAAAATTTTGTGTCAGTGTTCAATATAGTATGAATCTCTCTCAAGTAACACACCTTATGTTAATTGGTGCACAATATGAACACAGAAAAAAAACTGACAGAATTGTTTCCAACCCATCCCCTTAAAAGAAAATAAAAAATCAGTGCTTACTTTGAACTTGTAACATTAAAAATTTCCCAATCAAGCCAGAAATGTTAGTGTAATTATAGTTGAAGGTAAAATCAAAAGCCACAACAACACAATTTAAACATCAGTCCACCAGCATCTTAATAACCCACCAAGTTTTAGAGGTTTCAGAAAAAAAAGAAAAACAGAAAAAGAAGAGAAAAACTTTTCCAAGTGTATATTTTAAGCAAGCTCGCCTTTTGTTGAATTGAATGCTACCACCAGAGTCCTCTCAAACACTAAATAAGTAGAGTGCATTACTCTTACTCTTGATTCACTGCACTGGCTTCCTATCTGTCAAGACACAATTACATTACCAAATTTGTTTTTTTCATGATTTCTAAGATTACAAAACATTCAAAACCCTAAGGTTATCAGGAACAAGTTTACTTAATGCAATACCAAGTGAGTTAAAGCAGCATTTATTTCCAGGCTTCCCTGGAACAAGCTTCCTGAAGAGCTGATGTCTGCTAAAACTATTTGCTGCATAGCTCATTTAAATTAGGGGTTAAAACCTTACTGATTACTAGGGGTGTACTTCAAAGCTTCTATTGAGGTTTAGGAAATAATCTTTAAATGTGTTTGAACATCTTAAATCTAATCAAGTATTGTGTTGGGATTCCCCTGCATTCTGATGTTTTCCCCCTTCAGCACAACAGACTGGCATCATCTGTTCATCGTTTAACTCTGCGAAAGCTTGATAACAAATAATTATTATAAATCTATATTTTCTGGAGATGGAGAACAAATAAAACATGCAAGTCAGGAAACACTGGATTTTTGTTTCAAGAGGTTTTAAATAATTACTGTTGACAAAGTTTCCTGAAAGGACCCTCATCTATTTGTCAAAACCATGGGTGATGTCAAGCCTGTTTTTCCCATCTATGTAGAGCTCTACACAATCACAGTGTGATTAAAGGTTGTTAAGGTTTTAAGCCTCCTGGGTTCACCACCAGGTGATACAGAATTAATTTTTTTAACGTATTCAGATAATGTGCTGTGTGAATTATTAAAAACAGTTGATTTTTTAGATTTAATGGTAATTTTGGCTCAAGATGGATGTGCAGCACTCTCTCATTTATCTTATTCATATTCCAATGTGTTTCTATTCTCTTGTAAAGCACTTTGAATAGCCTTACGCCTAAATTGTGCTAAATAAATAATTAAACTTGCCTGGGTGTGCTATATTGATCTTTACCTGAGGTTTCTCCCACTGTGTTCGACTAGACTCGCTGATCTCAAAGTAAACCCTTTCAATACGCTTGGCACTGCCCATGATCTCAATCCGGCCCAGGTATGGTTGAAAATAGTTGAGGACACTCTCTGCAAGCTCCAGGAAGGTCTGCAGGCGGGTGTCATGAGGCATGTGTTCCGACAAGTTGGTCAGCAGAACAGCTACATTAAAGCCGATGTCCTTTGGAGACACAGTTAAGTTCAAGGTGATTTTTTTTAGTTCTCTTTTTCAGCTTCATCATTGCAGTTTATCACAATATTGACTCATATTTAACACCATACAATATCATACCTTTTTAGAAGTAGAGATATTTTTTTACTTTTAAATATGGCCCAAAAAAGCAAAACTTTGCTACAGAATACAATTAAACCATAAAATCTCATTTTCTCAGCCTACTTAGTGATTTCTAAGGCAAGTTTTGAAATAAGTTCAATACTAACTACTTCTTACCCTACCTTACTTTAATTAAAACAAGTTGGTATTTTTTTATCACTGCTTATTTATTTCTTTTTTATTTTAGTTGAATCATATATACACAAAACAAAAAAATGAAAAAAAAAACACAAAAACAAAATCAACGCTGTACATCTGGATTGCCTTGTCTTAACAATTTGTCGCTGTGACATATCAATATTTCAGTGCTCATCTTGTTGTTGACATGTAAAAACCGTCTAATTCTGACATTTCTCCTAACATTGTTTGTCTTGAATTCTTATGGGTCATTTGCTTTCATGACATATTTTTCACTCACAATTTCCAGCCATTCATCTCGTGTTGGTGGTTCTGGCTTGTACCATCAATCTGTGATGGCTTTTTTATAGGCTGCTAACAAGATTTTGATCAGATATCTGTCTTCTCTTCTCTAGGTATATCAGAACCCAGGATTCTGACAATATTCAAGTAAACTTATTCCCAATACTTAACAATGCTGAAGCAGAGCCAAAAGACATGACGGTGGTTTACATCTACCACCAAATTCTTCTGCAGAGACTGGAACATTCAACTGGCATTAAAGGAACCGCATTAAGCTGGTTTATCAGATCGCTTTCAGTTTGTTCATGTTAATTATAAATCCTCTGTATACAGCAAAGTTAGCCACGGTGTTCCACAAGGCTCAGTGCTTGGGCCAATACTATTCACCTTGTATATGCTTCCCCCTAGGCCATATTATTAGAAAGCACTCAGTTAACTTTCACTGTTATGCAGATGATAGACAATTATATCTATCAATAAAGCCAGAGGAAACAAATCAATTAGCTAAACTTCAAGCCTGTCTTAAGGA
>JAPZDZ010000014.1:18680228-18694644 GCA_029783805.1 Acanthurus tennentii
CACAGAAAGATCCCAGGCGCCCTAACCAGGACGCGAACCAGGGACCTTCTAGCTGTGAGGCGCCGCTGCTAACCACCATTATTATTATTATTATTATTGTTATTATTATTATTATTATTATTATTGTTATTATTATTATTACTTTGAGAAACATTGTAACAGGTCACATTTACATGACAGAGATATGTTCATCACAGAGTTTCTAATCAAGGACAATTAATGACCCCTGTCCCTGGTTAGACTTTTTCTAATTTAGACTAATCTAATTTTTTGTGGACACTGTAAAATATAAAATTAGGCTTGGTTTTTGCGTTTGGTTTTTTTTTCATTTTTGGTTTGAATTGAAAAAACTAATATTTGGCCTTTCCTCAGGCAAAAAGGTTCTATTAGTCCAGCATTATTGAAAACGTGGCACTGCAAAACAACACATCGAAAAACTGATGTGCAAAGTTTGAACAGTGATCTGCTGTTGTGTGCATTATACTAAGAGGTGCGCTCAAGCACATCTGACTTGTTCGGATGAGGTAACAATTAGTGTTGGCAAGATATTTCCCCATGCCAGGTAACAATTACAATGCTTTGTTTATCGTACTGAACTCTACTTGATGCTGTATTTGTTTGTCTGCACAAAAAGCTGATGCACAAATTAGAATCAAAACTGTTGAAACTGCCAAAATTGAAATGGAGCTTTTTTCCTATCTTTATTCAAGAGCATGCTCCATCAGTTTGAGAGTATGATTTATTGATTCCTTTTTCAGATATTTTGATAGGCATATTGTCGCTCATACAGTAATATTTAACTGTGAGCAGCTATCATAATAAAAAGTGTGTAATTTAGCTTTTTCTTATTTTCTCCCCTCTGCTTTGGAAGTACATTTAATAAAGACCTGGAGGGCCAGAGTGGATGAATTTCAGTTATAGAGTACCCACCCGTAGGCTACCCCAAGAAGTCAAGCAAACACAAAGCAAGGTGGCAGGGATAATGTCATTGGTCAGCATGACACCTGGCTATACCAAAATTCCAAAAGCAGAGCAGAAATCTAAGAAGAGGCTGTTCACAAACACACAGAAGCAGCCTCAGTGCGAGGGCAAGAGTAAAAGCCTGAGCACAAGAAAAATGTACAAGCAACACATCTGAGTGCAAGCATACAGTTTGAGCAAAAAAAAGGACAAATCTAAGTGCAAGCACAAGCTATTTGAATGCAAGGGCAGGGTTTTGAGGGACAATATCATGAACTCTGAACATACTCTATATGTAAAGTGTCTTGAGACAACTTTGTTGTGATTTGACGCTATGTACAGTTATGAGGGGCCATACACGCCATAATTCATTCTGGTCCTCTCACATACATATATTTTCTCTCATACTCACATGCATTCTCTTTTAACACACATACATTCTCCTTTTTACACACATACTTTCTCCTTGTACACACATACTTTCTCCTTTCACATACATATATTTTCACTCTTTCACACACAAACATTCTCCTCTCACATAAATACATTCTCCTTTCACATACATATATTTTCGCTCTTGCACATACATACATTCTCCTTTCACACACATACATTCTCCTTTCACACACATACATTTTCACCCTCACGCACACATACATTCTCCTTTCACATACATATATTTTCACTCTCTCACACACATACATTCTCCTTTCACATACATATATTTTCACTCTCTCACACATACATTCTCCTCTCACATAAATACATTCTCCTTTCGAATGCATATATTTTCACTCTTGCACACACATACATTCTCCTTTCACATGCATACATTCTCCTAAATAAATAGGCATGTAGGCCTATGTATACAGTATATACAAAGAAAATATATGCATGTAAGAGAAGAATGTATGTATGTAAGAGAAGAATATGTGTATGAATGAGAAGAATGTATGTATGTGTGAGAGAGTATGGTGGAAAAGGAAGGAGTATAGTGGAAAAGGAAGTCCATCATTTATTGCGCTTTGATTGGTTGAGAAGCTCAAGCTGGCGGGTCACATTTAGGTCACAGTCAGCATGGAAGGTGGAGAGGACTCTTGAGCACTGCAGCAAGCCATTGGGGTATTTAGAAATATTTTATCATCCAAAGAAACGGTCACATCCTTATCTTCGTCACTTGAGCGGCAGGTGACAGTTTATCTGTACCAAACTTTACTCACAGCACGGTGGAAAGTGAGATGAGATAACTTTTCAGACCTGCCAACTTCCAAGTCGCTTCAGCAGGACAAGCAGCTAACGCTAACGCTAATGCTATACAAGGCGGAACTGGAGGATTACAGCAGTCTTTGCGATATCAAACTCTGACACACTTCGGAAACTGGAACTCCCGTTCAAGATAAAGGTGAGTACAACATACTGAAAATTTAACTGCAAGTTGTCAATCTAACTAATGCAGGCGGAAGGACCAGCATGCAAGCTAGGCTTGTCACTACTAAGGACGAGATCAGCAGCAAAATGTATTTTAGTCATATAGCTAAATATCGACAAACCTAATAAATCAATCTCATTTTGAGTGCGCTCTATTTAGAGTGTGTGTGCCACTTTACGTTGTGTCAGACAGCCTTTTCCGACAGGAAACTGAAGTCGAATCGCCTGTGAAATCGCTCTCTTCCTAACACCAGATTCCCTGGACAATAACAGCAGTTTGAGCTCGCAGAACCCGGGAGTTACTGATCTACTGTGGCGTCGACCGGTTCGTCTATATGACTTCCGTAAATCCGAACTAACCCGTTCAAACACCGAAATCACAAAATACCACTATTCAACTTACAGAAGGAGAAAGCAGTAGACCAGTTAAATTTTTTTAAAGGTTAAATTTGCTGTTTTTATCAAGGCAATCTGGTACTGCGGAGAGAGTGATTTCACAAGCGACC
Organism: Acanthurus tennentii; assembly: GCA_029783805.1. Classification (NCBI taxonomy): domain Eukaryota; kingdom Metazoa; phylum Chordata; class Actinopteri; order Acanthuriformes; family Acanthuridae; genus Acanthurus; species Acanthurus tennentii. The sequence continues at coordinate 18,683,123 of JAPZDZ010000014.1, forward strand.
CAACTTCAGTTTCCTGTAGTTAGATCGTATTTTAGTCATATAGCTAAAGAACGACAAACCTATTAAAGCTGCAAGCAGCGTTGGACGGGCCTGAGCACCCCCCCGGCCCCTCAGACCCGGCGCCAACACGTCTGGGATGTGGCCGACCGCTTGCGCTCGGTCCACACTGCCATCCAAGTGCAATATGTGCCGTCTTTGTCTCATGCAGGCCAGAACAGAACTGCACTTACTGTGTGAATGTGGAAATCAGGCAGTAAATCCAGTTAATCCATGTGCTAAATCAAAGTGCACTCTATTAAACCCTTACCTGACACTAATTCAACATGGTAACATATAAAAGAAAAAAGCGACGCTCCCTTATGTATCCCCTAGCACGAATGCCTCCACCACTGTAACCTGTGACAGCTGCCTGTCATCCCTCCTTACTATGCCTGTACACAGTCAGCAGGATGCTGCTCTCAGCAGTTTTTTCACAGGAACGTCACATGAGCAGCAGAGTGGGGAAGAGCAGAGGAGAGCACAGAAATAAGAAAAACATTTTAGAAAACCTCCTGAACAGTTCCACAAACTTGATCAAATCTTACACAAAATAAGGTTTATGGGATTTGTGCCTCTCATGGACTTGAAATGCGTTGATCTGATCTAACCCTGCAGCTCACTCAGCTGAGTTTGGAGAAATGTTGAAGGAAATAACTGAAAATAAAATAGCTTTGAAGGTCATTTTTTAAAGTCCTGTATTTTTAAAAGTGTAATGCGTGAGTCTCTAGCATGATCCATGAAGCCTGGTCAAAAGTGTGATAGACATGGCAACTGTGAGCATAAAAAGTTTACAAAGGGTGAGATGTGTTTATGTTGCTCACACCAGTGATATCAAAATAAATGTTCATTGAGATTCATTGAGGTTCCTTGAAAAGGAACAATTTATTTGATACTGGTGTGACATTTAATTTTCAAAATGTCAGAAGCATAACCAACATGAGCTAATCAAAGTGTCACTGATATCTATTGTCGGGTGCATAAGCTTGAGAAGTATATACATTCAGGCACTGAATGTCCATTCCTTTCAAATGGCAGACCCACATTCATTTGACTTCAAGTGCGCTAATTGATTTTAGCCTAGGGGTGTCAGCATGTGATTTGTAGGTCTTGATGAGTACTACAATTAGGCTTTTGTCCTGTCTCTCTATGACATTCCTGTGGGCCGCAGTGGGCATTTCCGTGTGCCTAGGTGGCGCTAGAGAGCTCATTTTTAGACTGAGGGGGTCAGTTTGTCCATTTTATCAAATTTTTCACCAGTCCTGATGTGCGTGCCAAATTTGGTGAGTTTTTGAGCATGTTTAGGGGGTCAAATTAAGGTTTGTTTGGGCGTAATAATAATAATAATGAGAAAAAGAAGACACGGAGCAATTACAATAGGGTCTTGCACCACCTAGGTGCTCAGGCCCTAATAAATCAATCTTATTTTGAGGGCGCTATATTTAGAGTGTGTGTGCCACTTTACGTTGTGTCAGACAGCCTTTTCCAACAGTAAACTGAAGTTAGATCGCTTGTGAAATCACTCTCTCTGTACTCTCTCTGTATTTATGTGAGAGGAGAATGTATGTGTGTGAAAGAGTGAAAATAAATGTATGTGAAAGAAGAAAGTATGTGTGTGAAAGGAGAATGTGTGTGAGTATGAGAGGAAATATATGTATGTGAGAGGACCAGAATGAATTATGGCTTGTATGGCCCCTCATATACAGTGCTTAACAAATTTTTTAGACCACCCACCAAAGTAAGGTTTATGCCACAGGTGCCCTAAATTAACAGCATTGGTAATTACCAAAATAATTTTTCATGTTTCTGTAATGGTTAATAAACCAATATGTAGAAGCTCTTTAACAGAAATGATAACTTTAATGCTCAAATATAATTATTATTGTTATCCATCAATTTTCAAATCTACTGATTTACAAAAAATCAGAAAAAAGCAGTAAAGCACATTATTATTTCTTGATTAATACGTCAAATTATAGTTATTTAGCTGAACGGAAAAATTAGTTTTAGTGGTTAAATATTATGCTTGATTAATTTCTGACTTCTCAGAGAAGGCCAGTTAGCCGGCTCAAATTTGGGTATTAAAAGCTGAATTCAGTTTGAAATTCCTCATTCCTGTTCAAAATGGTAAAACGTTGAGAGCTCACTGAAAATGAAAGAGTCTGCATTATAGCACTTCATGATGCTGGATGGTCTCTGAGACAAATAAGGACAGGTGGTCTAATAAATTTGTTAAGCACTGTAAATAAAATTGAATTGAATGAAATCAATAATTCATGCTCTCAAACTGAACTACCATGTTCAGGAAAAAGATAAAAAACAGATTAAAAACATTTCCTTCTTCTGTTTTTAATCAAAAGCAATTAATAGTCTAAAATGCTACAACCCTTTGACTCACGAAAGACTTTCCAAATCTTAGTTTCAACTTTGAAAAGAAGTACTTTGTGGACTAAAAACACTGAAGCATTGTATAAAAAAGGCCAGGGATGCCTGTACTTTCTCAGGAGACTCAGGTCTTTCAACGTCTGCAAATCCATGCTGCAGATGTTTTATCAGTTGGTGGTAGCATGCGTCATCTTCTAAAAAAACTCATCAAACTCATCAGGAAAGCCGGTTCTGTCCTGGGAGTGGAATTGGAGTCTTTGGTGGAGCTTTCGGAAAAGAGAACGCTGAGGAAACTCCTCAGTATTCTGAACAATGTGTTCCACTCCCTGCATGCCACATTGGAGTCCCACCGGAGCACATACAGCCGTAGACTGAGATTATTGAGGAGCACCACTAAACGCCACAGGAGGTCTTTCCTACCAGTGGCAATCAAACTCTATAACTCCTTCCAGTTCAGTTGGGAGGAGAGCTGAAATTGTCTGGACTGCAGACATTATGCACACTATCAATGCTATAATATCATGTGCAATATCACAACTGTCTGCAATATCATGTGCAATATCAACACTTCCCTTTTTGCTGTACCTACCTCACAAACACTTAAAAAGTAGCACACTTTTTTCCTACTGTGTAGGGCTCTTATAGTAGCCAGGCTCAGTGTGAGGCCCGGATCTGGAAACTGCACTGTGTTTTTTTGGTTCTTGTTTTTCTTGTTCTTTATTACTGTTGTTGATGTTTTATTATTATTATTATTATTATTATTGTTTGCTTCTAGAACCCTATATACTGCACAACCTGCCTGTAACCATCCTCTTGCACAAGAATTTCCTTCGGGATGAATAAAGTTTTTCTTATCTTATCCTATCTTAGCATACAATGGAACCAAAACAGCTAACCTGTACTCTGAGGAGGTAGTCAACAGTAGAGATGATAATGTTGACGGTCGTATTGTTCCCTGTTTGGGTCCTCAAGTAATTCTGGAAATCTGGAAATGGATATAATAAAATTTGCAATATTGTACAAGGAAATTGCATTCAAATAAATAAATACACAATATATGAGTAAACATACAGAAATATGTAAATAATTGATGAGAAACAAATTAGAAATGAATCATCCTTCAATTAATATATTTTTAACAAGTACTTTTTGAATATTTGTGATTTGAGGACAATTAATGATGACCTACAAAAGAACACACTCAAAAACACTAAGCTAATCATTACAGACTGACAAGTTTATAAATGTCTGTTAAATGACACACAAGCCACTTTCATTACAGTAAACAATAAACTCCTATCTGATGTGCTCAACTAGTGTTGACTCATGATTCACTTATTACTTAATAAAAAGTTGCTTTTTGTGCCACCCAGGTGAAGAAATAATTACTATGTTGTCCCTTATTATGCCACGGCATAGTTTTATGAACAGTTTCCAAAAAAAGAAAAGAGGGCTACAGTTACCTTAGTAAGCTAACTGAAAAAAAATCTTGTTTATTTGAAGAGGCTGCTTGGCCATAATCCTATATCAAATCAGTAAGTATGAGATAACGTGCTTACACACCTGAATTGTGCCCCTCACAGAGCAGCTGCAGGAAGCGGAAAAGGTCACAGGTGAACTCATCATCCTGCATGACCTTCTCACCTGGTCAAAGAGAAGAAAAACACATACATGCACACACACATACACAGAAGGACACACATGCAGACACACATATGCACAAGCACATACATTGTATGCACAAACATTAAAACAAGATCACAGGCATGTGCAAACACACATTCATATTTACAGACACACATACACATAAAGATAGTCAGAGAACAGAGGAGACAAAGGCAGAAAACATATAGGAAAGGGAGAGACAGACAAGAAGATGGAGAGTGAAAAAGTATTAAAAGAGATGGTGCTAATGTACATAAATCCTGTCTTTTTCAGTCAGTACATGATCAAAATACACACAAAATCACACACAGTTAGACACAGACACACATGCACACCCAGACACCCTGCCATACACACACACACACACACACAACCATGCACACACATACATACACACCCACCCACACACACACACACGCACATACACACGGATGAGCAGTGGGCAGCCACAGCATTTGGTGGTGGACTGAAGTGAATTGGTTTTTTAACAGCAGCATTTTACAGTCAGGAGTGAATGTAGATTATTTTCATGTTTTCCCAAACCTGTTTTGGTTTTTAGTAAACTGTGCTGGTTGCTGCTTTCCGTTGTAGACTCTGCCTAGATGAAAAGTTAATTGAAAAAGCTGAGATAAGATTGGCTGACTGTGCTAAAATGCTGCTTTAAACCCAGAAATGCAAAAGGAAAAGAGGATCAGAGAAGAGAAATTGAGACACTACACAGTAACTTATAAAAAAAAAATGTAAAAGAAACATTGACAGAGCACATCAGTATACTAAGACAAAAAAACTGAACTGGACTGAGGGAGGAAAATCTGTCTTAAAGATCTTTAACAAGACTGAAAGTGCAAGTTTTTTCATTGCAATGCAGGTAATTTAGTAGTGGTAAAACATTTTCTTACGTATAGATCAGTCCCACCAGGATGTTTGACTTTTATTCATGGCCCACAATGATTGAAACTGTGCTTACTTTTGCTATGTCAGCTTGTGTGATACAAACCACAAAAGATCGGACAGCTAAAAAACATCTAAATTGAGCCACAATTATTGATTACTATATGCAATTAGTACCTAACAACTGCAAAAAAGGCTAAAAATGTAGCAGAGATTAGTACAGTTACCTTAAGGCACAAACAATTTGGGTTTTACCCAGAACTTGTCCAGGGTGTACCTTGCCTTTAACCCAAATTTGCTGTGATGGGCTTACTGGTACCCTACACCTTTATGCCGCTGCATTGAGTCCACTAAAAGAAAGCAAGAAAGTGATTCCAAACTCTCCTTTAAGTCTTGTTGCACCTGCCATTAATGTATAAATATGTGTGGGAATGGATAAATTTTGACTTTTACTAGAGAGTGCTTTGAGCAAAAAAAAACCCAAAACAAACAAACAGAAAAATAATTAAAAAAAAATGAATACCAGTGCAGTTCATTTTTCTCCTGTGGTTTGATGTTTGACTTCCTGCATTTTTCCACATCTCCTTTTAGCTCAAACCCCATTCCAAGTAAAGTTGCTAGTGGCTTAATTAATTAGAGCCGTCATAACCTCTAATGTTAGCCTGACCAGTCATTCCTACTTCTTGACCATATAATAACAAGCCCCACTTTGTCTGCAGGGATGGGCAACAAGATTTAATGTATCAGAGTTTACAACGGAAATCGCTAATAATGTCTCCTAAGAAAGGATAAGACTTGTCTGCAAGGAAAAAGAAAAAAGACTTATGTCTATGTCCACCAACCTAGGAGTTTACAGTCACAAAACCCCACTACCTCTATCACTGTGGTGCTCATAATAATCCACTATCTTGTTTAGCTGACCATATTTCATGCCATGATTTTTTTTAAATGAGCATCATCAAAAAAAATTACTGACATCATCTGGGCCATTTCCCCCTCTGTGAACTACTGGAACACATAAAGGGGTAGATACAGGGGAATAAAACCATGTACAAACAGGCCAAAAATAAACTACCAGCTGGTAACAACAATGCAGATCAACTTAACTGCACACAAAAATTGCTCATGCAAACAACATCTTACAGTATTTCAACCTACTTGCATGCTTAGCACAGCTGAACCGACAGTCACGCAACTGACTACTAATGATTAAAACAACCACAACCTACATTCACCATGCAACACACAAACCACAACACTTTTAAACAACACACGCTACAGTTCACATCCCAGTCAGGTCTCCCAACTGTTACAATGCTCTGCTAACCTTGGTTCATGATAAATCCTATGTATAAGGTTTCTTTTATATCAGACCAGTGTAGTTTTTCCTACCTGACAGTTTCGACTGCTACCTGCAGTCTTCCTCAGAGTGATCACGTGGTGTTGCTATGACGTGACCACTCTGAGAAAGACTGCAGGCAGCAGTCGAAACTGTCAGGTAGGAAAAACTACACTGGTCTGATATAAAAGAAACTTTATACATATTAATATTAGAAGACCAAATGAACTTCATTGGACTATTATGATAAATCCTAATTCAAAGCTTGAAAGCTCATAACGTAGTGCCTTGTTAATGTGACCTTATCCTTTCTAGTTGAGTGTAATCTTAACTATCTGTGCTGTGTGGTTTACTCACCACTTAGGTCTTGTTTTTAATGGCAAGATCTCTGTAACAAGGCAACTAGATTCCCCATGGGAGTTCCATTCATCCATCAAGTGGGCAGCCAGCACTTTGAAACAGTTAATTAGTTTAAGAAGGTGAATATTAATAGGTCGATGTGTTGGTTGAAAACACATTCTGTTTATTTGTGTATTTTGTTTCAAATAGTGCCTTGCAGTTTGAGGTCCTATGTCTTTGTGTATATATTGTAACATGTACCCAGAAGTCCATCTCTCTTTTGTCCCAGGACAAGCTCTTGGCAGCTCGATGAGATAGAGCCACATCTCCCCCACTGTCATGTCAGTAAGACCTAGCTCCTCCTAGCATGACCAATTATGCCTACTTTCATAGGACAATATAATTGTAACCTTTATAAGGACACAGGGCAAAGATAATGGATACATCCTTTGTAGTGCACCTACACAGGTGTGGGTTGGGACTGACAGTAGGCTCAGTAAGGTAGCCCATATTTTTCTAAAGTTTACTTTGCCCATATGTTTCCAACTTCTGTTTATTTTAAGGGGCCTTCCACCAATTGGAATTCCATAGAATACTTCACAAGGGATGCATTTAATGCATTTAGCAGGAATTCTAATAAGAAGCCTGAAACACCATAAATGGCTTATTTTGGGGAAGTGGTTCTACTCCAAACTTAGGCAGCTTACCTTGTCCTTCTGGCCAACTTAGACACCTTACTTACCAAAATGTATTTTGGTTACTCTAGTCATTATCTTATTTTTGCGGTAAATAGCAAAGCTTAGCAATTGGTGAGGGATATATCTCAAGATAAGCCACACACCAGTGTATACTTTTGTTCATACTTGGAGCAAACCATTGAGAGGCGTGAACTAAGGTGTAGCAGAACAACATAACCTGTACAAAACACAACAAAATTCAATACAAAGGTCATCATACACAGTATGTGCTGGCCTGACCTAATTTGGTTTTATTTGACATGTTTGACTTACTTAGAGGGGATATGTCATCAGTCTTTAATTGATGACATGCTTGTCTTTAGTAACTCCTAGTATCTCAGTAAACCCTTACACAGCATGGTAGGTAAAGGAATTTGTTTACCCTTTGCAGGTAAGCTTTCAGCAAAGATACAGTAACAGGCAACGGTTCTTTATTTAGCATAACTGTGTCAGTTTCTGCAGGTACTCTTTGAAGTAAAATCAGGAAATGTTGGGTTTCATCACTATAAACTTAACATAACTACAGAATGACTCCTGGGCCTCCCTGAAACATGCTTGTCACAACCTTTTTCTGGTCAACCAAAAGTCATTCTCTTTATACGCACTCCCAAACTACTTTTCCATTAAAGTTTTCTATCCTTTTACTTATACACTTGATTAATGCAGCAGTTTTTTGTTTAGTGATTGTTAGTGGTTGCTAAACATTCCTGTCACTACCAGAAGTGTCTGATTTTGAATTAGATTTTATATAAATGGCACATTGGACAAATTGCAAGAATTCTATAGGATTAGACCATAAATTTCATCAAGATGGGATATAATAGCTAGCTCACATAAATAATGTGAGGCTTGGTTGAATTTGTTTTTTTATCTATGAAATGGCAGATTTTCAGTTCCTGGATTGACTGATCTATGGAGTGGGTAAATCTTAAGGGCTCAACAATCCTAAACCATGTTCAACCGTTGATGATGCTATAGTAATAAAGCTCATTATTAAACATTTTAGTGAATTATTTTATTCAATTTAAGATGCTATAATCTCAAAATATTAGAAATTATTTCTGGAATCTTCTATAGTGAGTAACCTCTAGAAAAAAGTAAAGCTTAAAATAAGCGAAAAATCATAAAGGCACTTTCAGACTTATTCTCAATGTAGTGATAAACCAGATGAGGAGAATATATTGTTCACAGTTGAAAAAAATTATGAGAGCTTTCCTTCATATACCAAATGAATATCAGTCTATAGATTTAGAACAAAGAGAAGTTAAGAATGTTGTGTACAGTAGCTGTACATAAATTTTCCTCTGGTCCATCAAAAACTCTAAGATAGTAACATTATACGAAGTATAATGCATGACCTCTACAATTAAATCATGAATTTAAAATACAATACTGGGATGAAAATAACTCAAAATATAAAATCAGGAATAAAGAACAGGAAATTCAAATTGAGGTTTTCACACAAGCACAACAGTCATGAAAGACAAGGACACTGACTACAGTACACAGCTCAGCCAGTAAACAGAGAGAAGAGGGAAGGTAAAAAGAAGAAAAGGATGAGGTCACTCCAGTGTAGCATGGCCACAAACAGCCTCTGTAAAGTCCAAAGTGCAAAGAGGAGATATAGACCAAACAGAATGACAGAAAAGGTGGGAGATGAAAAACAACCACGTCTGCAACTACATCTACTGTATCAATACACACAAGCTAGCATACAGAGGGTTTATCTAAACTTCCTGCAGCTACTGGAATGAATGATGATAAGGGTGCAGATAAATCTAAAAAAAATTAATTTATAGAGTGTAAAACCAAATACTGAGCTGAAAGAGGTGAATCACTTGCTAACAGATCAAGGTAGAACTACAGAGTTAGTGGAAAATTATGTTGATTTAATGTCATGTGTGATCCTTTTACATCACACATTTTATCCATTTGTGTAGAGAAATATTGATAAGTACAGCTTTAATAGAGGCTTGATTAATCATGTTTATTTGTTTGGTATTTTTTGTATTTTATGCAGCCTATTAAAGTGAACCAGAAAAAGACAGAAATGATGGTTGAAAAAACAGAGGGATTGTACACTGGTTATAAAACAGTAAACAACCAGCACATTAATGTCCTCATTACTTAGAGAAAATAATCAGCTGGCTTTGACTTGACCTCATGACTAAGAGGATGGGGGTGGAGGATGCAGGTGAGCGACGGCATATATTCACACATTTTGTATTTTTTTATAATTTTACACATAGAATGTGCCAGATACTGAACAAATTCTGAAAGGGAGGTATTGGTTCTGTTTTTTGTAGAGGGATACATCACTACAGCTGCTACTTCCGCCTAGATATGTCCAGACCAAGACATTAAGACCAACTGTAAAGCTAACCAGACACATAAATACAAGGGGAAAAAAATAAAAAAATAATACAATGGTAAAGTTAAGGCAGAGAAGTAGCTACAAGCACAGAGCAGATAAGGACAGGGTTTGAATTTCTACACTTAGGACCTGGACAGAACTGACACAACAACTAACCAACTGTAGTATCAGAGAGAGAGAAAGAGACCAGCCAACACACAAGAAAATGGCAGGAGGCATAATTACCACGCTCATGAGTGATGACTGAGGAAGGGAAGAAAGTACAGTGAAACAAAAAAGAAAAGGAAAACGGGGAAGAAAGAAAGAGAGAAAGAAAGTAAGAAACAAAGAAACAAAGAAAAATATTACATATAGGGAAAAGAGCTTTGAATTCCGAATTTAGCTGCTCTTTTAATGTGAATTTTTTTTTTTAACGGAAAACCTACAGAGTTCACTACACTCAAATAAAACTCCCTATAAAAATATTAAAAATAAAAAAATTGAAGATTGAAAGAAAACAACAAGACCTTGTTGGGGGGGGGTTGTTGTTGTTGAGATCATCCAAAGTGGAGCTTGTTTTGCCAATAGGTCTTTTTGAAAAGCTTTCTGAGGTGATAACTTTTGATTTACTGTAGTTAGTGCCATGTTTTTATGCTATAATAGGTGCAGTAATGATAAGGCTATTTCATAGTCAAAATAAATAACTGCTGGTTTGGGACACTGTCAACTGTAGGGCCAAACCACAAAGGCTAACTTCTGGTTTTTAGGACACTGGTATGCACTTAACTCTTTCAACACAGATTATTTGCCTCTTGACTCCACACAACTCTAATGTGCTCCCCTAGGTAGACATGCCTCACAGTTTGAAAACCTCAACCTTACAACATTATATAGCAAACATTGGGACAAAATATTAACTGTCTATAGTGACTTACAAGAACACACTATAAAACTTCAAATAACCTGGGATAAAAACACAATGAACAAAAAAGCACACCTAATGTCATGCTGTTGTGGATAATCAGAAGATCACCTAATTAGTTATAGAATGGCTAAATGGCTAAAAATCCTTCAGAGAGTGAAAGGATTCTAATTTGCATTTTCAAATGAGACACTGCCTCATCTGTGGTAAGCCAAAATTTGGTCTATGAAAGCTCTGAGCCATCAATTGAAATATACACTCTGAGAGTCTAAAGGTAAAAACATGAATTGTAATCCTCAAAACTATTTACTTTTTAAATAGTGAATTTAAAGGTGTCTTACAAGGCCTACTTTGGCTGGTATCAATAGAATTGCCATAGCTTAAGGCAGGTTTGTTATAACCCTACAGATTTATCACAATGTCATTGATCATAATGACCTTAATGTACTAGTAAGTCTTACACATAAAAATATTTTGAAAAAAGGATTTTTGTCTGAGGCTTTCAAAAAGTTAACATTTTGGGACTCCATAAACTTGTGAATAAAGGGAGAAAAATATTGATGTTTAAGTGAGGTGAAATCAAAGGGAGAAAAAAAGTGACTGATCGCTGCACCTGTTATAACATGATAATAACATATGCACCAATATTAACCTATCCATCCATCCATCCATTTTCTATACCCCTTGATCCTGTGTAGGGACGGGGGGGGTGCTGGAGCCTATCCCAGCTCACTTAGGGCAGGCTATTTCATAGTCAGGACAGGTCGCCAGTCCATCGCAGGGCTACACATAGAGACAGACAATCAAGCACGCTCACATTCACACCTACGGACAATTTGGGATAACCAATTAACC
>JAPZDZ010000014.1:18703022-18728931 GCA_029783805.1 Acanthurus tennentii
TTTTAGCGCCACTTCCTGAAACTACAGGAGCTGGCAAGGCACAGACCGTGCGTGCGTTAATCGCACGTTAAAAAAATTGGTGCCGTTAAAAGGAGTTTGAGTTAACGCGTTATTAACGCATTATTAATGTGTTAGCTTCTACAGCCCTAATTACAACCATTAAATCTGTGTCTGTATTGCATATTCAAACCTTAATACCATTCCATAACAGACTGATGAATACTTCCAATGAGCGGAAATTCTGTGGAAAAATGCAGTCGACTAAAATCTGCTAATTTTTGGTCTAAAATATAGACTAAAACTAGACTATGACTAAAAGACTGAAGATTAGACTAAGACTAAAACTCTTATGATTTTTAGTCGACCAAATCCCAGACTAAAACTAAAAGATTTCAGATGACTAAAATGTGACTTAAACTACATGGTGTGTTATTCAAAAGACCATGACTAAGACTAAATCAGAATTTGCTGTCAAAATGAACACTGCTCCAGAACATCTTTGAGATTCTTGGGCAATAAAAGGGCATAAAAAGGCTGTTGGTTAATGTATGTTTGAAAAGCTATTAAAAAGTCTTTATTGGTATAGCAAATGCATGGCAAAATACAAAGAAACGCACCTGCATGTTGCAGAACAACAACATGCAGTCAACAGTTGCCCTTTTTGTGCATGTTTCTAAAATACTTTTCTGAACGTAATGGTTGCATGTCAATACAAATTTATCTTGATTACACTAAACTTTATCATTAAAATGTAACAGATACAATTTAAATTAAGAACTGTTTGCACTTCACATAAAGTCAATCAGACAGCATTGTCAGGTTGTAGATTTTATAACGAAGTCCTAAATGTTGGTTATATATGGTTTTACCTTCATACAACATAGTTTTCAGTTAATGTTAATGCACTTATGGTTTTCTTATCTAAAATTTTGTCATTCTTTTTCTGTCATTGCAAGTGTATGTGTTAATATCAGTTAATATGTAGATGGCAGTAGCTATATTTAAAGCACCAGAAACCATAGAGGTCCTATTCAGTGCAACTGACAGAATTTTCCTTTACATGGTGGAGAGCCAGCAAGGTCTTAGTCTCAGCGTTTTAATGCTTGGTCACACCCCTTGGGGTCTCATACAGACACAGCAGGTATCCCTGAGCATCCATATTAACCACATCAGGCCTTAGGTAAACTCCAACCAAAATTCATCCGTGTTAGTATTATAAGTTCAAAGCAAGTCCTCCATCCTTGGTAATATAAGAAGTTACAAAGTCCCGAGAGGAATGGACACACAATGCTTTCATTCAGGACACTGGTGTTTAAAACACATATAACAACCAAAACTGAAGGGTTAAAATATCAAACCAATTAGACCTGTTAGGAAATAAAATACTAAAACACTAGGGGATTTTTAATCTAAAACATATACAGGAAGTTTTAATTTTGTACTTCTGTACCTCTAACATGGCAGGTGTGAGTGGATTAAAAACAAAGTTTTGATCAAAACTGTAGACTTTTCAAAAAGAAAGATTAAAAAGGCCTATCTGTATTACAGAAGTTTAGGCAAATAAAGGCCCTGGTTATTTTTTTAAGGAAATAAAGTACATTTATTTATACTTACATTTGTTGAACACAAGACCTGTAATATTAAGGTTTTTTTTAGATATTTTATTACTTTTTTTGCGCAAATAAAAAATACAGCCAAATACAACCATTTAATCTAAAATTTAAGTGAGGAAGGTTTGCTATGGTCTATAAAGTTGCATAGAATCATCCAGTCAAATGGTTCATATAGTTTCTGTTCATATGGATGTCTCTTACTATCAGAGTAATCAACTATACAAGTATTTTTCCTACTTGGGCGAAGCGGTTCTTTGCCAGTGCAATGAGCTCTTGTTCTCCGGGCGCACAGGTGTTTAGTCCAACAGGCAGCAAACGCTTAAGAGTGGCAACAATAAGACTCGTCTGCATTGAGTATCGATCTCCCTTTCTCTTCATCTTCTTTCTCTCTTGGTCTGAAACAATTCCCTAAGACAAAGTCAAACATCAAAAGACAAGAAATGCACACAATGATTAAGTTCCATATTATGCTCTTCCTTAGGTGAACCTTAATTTCCCTTCTCACTCACTCCTTCCATGAGTTCATACCTTTGACATCTTACACTTGGTGTCAGTGATGAGAAAGGACATGTTGTTGATTTCATTCTGAACCACAAAGTTCTGCTCTTCTCTCTTGAAGTTCTGCAGATAAAAACAAAGCACCATTCATCTCTCCAGGGTCATACTGATGCTGTCTGATGAAGTGTAAGTTTTAGAATCAATCTTGTCTTGAAAATCAACATTTGAAAACAAGCAAACAAACAAAACTGCACTAGTTAAATAACAAGTTAAAAATACCATAACCTTTTTAAGGTTGTCAAATTGAGATCACTTAATGTACACAACTTTTACTTTCATTTTTCTAAGTGGGGTTTAGTTCTAGAAGGAAATATTGATGAAGTAATACTTCTTAAAAATACCAATAAATGACCACACACCATTAGAGCTTGTGCTACTTGTCTACCTCTTAGTCTAAAAGTAAGAGTAAGGGTGTGCATTTAAAATCAGCAGTATTCTGCTGATTTGCAGTATGATCAGTTATTCTCCTGAGTAATTTTCTTACATGAGACTTTGCCCAGAAGGTGAAAACCTCAGCTACCATGCGGAACAGCTCCTCTGCATCATGGTTTGCCACTTTCAACCATCTGGCCCTGTCAGCATATCAAGGCAGTTTATTGAAAGTAACACAAGTTAAGTTGAGCTAAACAATGCACATTATTTTATTGACTTTTTATTGCCATCAATTCCATCGTACTTTGTCTAAAATCAAGCAATCATGCAGCTAAGTGTCAACAAATAATGAAAAAAGTATAAGAAGATAAGCCTTCAAACCATTTGATAAAAGCACTGTACCTGTTGTAGTCAACAAATCGAATTAGTAGAGGGTAGTAGGCATACAGGTCCCTGACCAGTATAGTGAACTGGTCCATGATAAGAAGCTCTGTTTCTGACATTTCACCCCTCCCTTCCACCTTGCTGTGTTCCTCATCCATCAGCACAATTGCTGCTTTCTACAGGACACAGTAATCATTTGATATCTTTTAAGCTGAACACAAAATTTACTTTGATCTTAGCAAGGCTTTTGATTGTTAAAGGTCAATACAATCCACTATGGAAACTTCTGAAAGTATTTGTTCTCTCAGAAGATAAACCCATATTAGATAAATCTCTGGAATCTAGAGCAAAAATTTGCCATTAGCTTTGGAAGACAAATTAGTAGATTTGAGTATAACCAGTTGATGTCAAATTAAGATTGTCATATTGTCAACTGATCTGAGGAAATTTGTAATTCACAATAAAATTAGCAGCCACACTTACTTTTTTAAGTTTATCCATAAGAGGCAGGAAGTGGGTTTTGAGAAGCTGAGCTTTGGCCTTGCTAATGATTGGCTGAGAGAAGACTATAAGAGCAGGGAAAGAGAGAAGTTTTATTATCAATGATTCAGCACAGAAATAGTTAAGGTTGATGCAGTAGTTGTGTCTGAGTGTGTGTGTGTGTGTGTGTGTATTTATCATTTAGAGTTTCGTCTCTGTCTTATCTTGTCCACATTATTTCTCTGTCTCTCTCATGTCTTTCCATGTTAAACATACAATGTCTGTGATAAATGGTGAAATAAGTGGCCAAATGCCAGATGGTTTCAAATACAATTGCATTAAAAGATTTTGAAAAGTGAAGTATTAAATTGTGATTGGCCATTAGTCTAACACACAAGCACACACACGCACACACCCACACACACACGCACACACCCACACCCCCAAACACCCATACAAACACACACACACACACACACACTTCATTTTGTGTGCTAGTCACCAGCTAGTCTTTTCATCCAGGCCCCTTCATCTATTCCAAGGTTATTGTAGATGATCTTGAGAATGTTTCCCAGCAGAGTGTTCATGTGTTCAGAGGTCACAGAGGTGCAGCAGCTGTCAGCTCCATCTGGGTTGCTCTCTGGTCCATGTTCCCACCAATGAGACACATAGCTGCACAACATTGGTAACACCACCTAAAGAAAAAGGAAAAAAAAACATGTTTATCATTGCAATATCATGAGATTATCCACTTCCCAACAGCTCCTGGTTGGGAGCTTTACTTAGGGAACAATGAAAAAATACTAACTTAACATGAATGATTTTGAGAAGAAACCAAACCATTACCAGAGGGGTACCATTCAGAAAACCACATAAACCATCTATATGAATTTTAAGTCATTCAATTAAAGGTATAACATGCAGGATTTTCTTAGAAAACAATGTATAGATTCATACAAAAGTAATATCCCTTTATTATCTTTGATGACTCACTAGAAGTGTGTGATGGTGTGTTTTTCTGCAGAGACATTGGCCTCTGCAACTACTTCTCATTTTCTTGTTTTGCTGTGTATGTCACATTTTTGGGTAGCAACCCTTGGGCAGAGAGGTGCAGTCAAGGGCAGGATGCATGTGGTGCTGCTGTTGTTTGGCCAGGAAGAAGGGGTCAATTTTAATTTTTGTGTTTACAAACTGTCCAGATAATGCTACATATTCTGCCTTTGGCTCAATTAGTGGAGTTCGCTTTTTATCCCACCTCCATGACATGGGGCATCTGAGTGTATCTCATGCCAGACTCTGCCAAGTCCATGATTTCCTCCAAAGACTTTTCTAGATTTGGGATCAGAGAACAAACCTCCTCGACCTGCCCCGGAAGACCTAGGGCTGGAAGGTGGAAAGGGAAATGCACTTGAACACAAAAGATAAATATAAACATAAATGCATAACTTAATAACTATGTTTTTGGATATACAAATACTCTAAAGTATTTGTATATCATCAAATACTTTAGAGTATTCATCAGCAACCCCTTAATCCCTTTCCACTACAGTTAAAAAGTAAGACCTGTGATATCAGTCCTTATACTTTGTTATGTTCATGTCAGTTACATATGAATAATGTTGATTTGCACAAAGAATAATACACATAATTCTAAAATGATAAAATTACCATGTGATTTCTATATAACAGGGTATTTCTAGACCGTGTGAGTGTGAAACGCCAATTCACACAATAGCTGAATAGTGAAACTGAGTACCCTCTCTGGCTTGAGCTCCTTTGTTGTTGTAGATGGAAAAGCTGTTGAACTGGTTAATGTGATGCTCCAGGAAAGCAACAGGGAAGGCTGCTGAAAAGGCAGCTAAACACTTTCCTAATGCTGGACGCTGTCTGGAAAGGAGAATAAAAAGGAGATAAGATGAGAGAACAAACAAAAATGTATTATTTTTATCATCAATCATCTGTTTAATTAAAAAAAAACTCAATCAATATTGATATAAATCAATTGTTATTATTTCTGTTTTATCCAAATATGGTTAAAACAATAACATAAGTTGCTTTGTCAAATGTGTTTGGTAAATGCTTAAATGTAAATGCCAATTGAAAGTGTTTTAGGGCACATGAAGTCAAAAGTTCTACTTCTACCATGGACAGTCCTACTTAGAACTTCCACACAGTCAGTGCATAAAGCATGTACCCCTGAGATTCCTGAGATACCAGCTAAATCTAGTTTAGTCCTCCGCAGTCTTGAATGGGGTTAAATTGATTCCATACATCCATAGCATGATTTAAGCTAAATATCAACCCTGTACATACTGTTCATATTTGATCTTTGTATAGATATTATATTGTAATTTGTGCTAAAACACAATACATAGCATCTGTAATGACAACATTCAAATTTTCATCAAAACTCCTTTGTGGGTGCCATGTCAGTCTTATGCATACTACTTTAAAAAGAGTGTTACGATATCAGGCATGATGTACCTCTCTACATAGATGCTTTTGTTGGTTCCCAAAAAGTAAAGGCTATTTAGGATTCTGTAGCAAGAAACCTGGACATCATCCACTGAAAATAAGACAAAAAAAGACTTTTTTTAGGGAGTATAAAACATGTTAACGACCAGCTATCAAGTTGTGCATCAGAAAGAAACAGAAGTCTACTTCATGTCAGCATTTTGACATTATCCAATCAACTGTTTCATTGTTGATGTCTCAATCATATGATATATGAGCAACACAAATCAATACACACATATAAGGTCTTCTCCAAACATATTTTGTCCAATGTGTTCAAACAGGGAGGAAAGGACCGGCAGCAGGGCGAAGGTAGTGTAGTTGATGATCTGAGTGACACCTCGTGGCTGTTCTCGGCTGTGGGTGAACTGACCAAGCTTCAGGTTCTCCTGTGTCTTCTCCAGATCTTCTGCTGCATTGTCGAAGTACAACCGCAGCGCTGCCTTCACTGACTCAAGACCAGTCTTCATCACTGTTCTGATAAAGAGGACAGTTTAGGTTTTACATTATTAGATTCACAAGAAAGACTCTTTTGACTATATATTAATTGGCTGTGCAAGAAAATAAAAAATCCAAAAGTTTGAATTACTGCTACTCAAAATAATTTAAACTTCTGACATATTTTTACTAAACAATAAAAAAGAAAACAAAGACAGAGAAAAACACAAATTACATTACAACATGATTTAACTGTTGAGATAAGACACTTTTAAAGACAGAACCCTAAAGTTCAAATCAAGTTTAGTTGTTTCATTAAAATGACAAGTATCATCTCTTTAATCCCTCAGCAAGATAATTTAATGCGCAATATAAAAAAGGCTTTGATATTCTGATTGCACTCAATAAAAATACAGCTAAGACTGCTCTCTCATTATCATAAAATGTACACATTGTAAAGACTTATTCCTTCAGTTAAGCTAAGTCAGATATTTGCCATCTGACTAAGATTAAAGACAGTTCTCCTATTGTGTGGCAGTTTGGGGGAACACTTATACAACAGAGATCCAATCTCCATCCTTAAAATAGAGTTGCAAAAGTTGTAAACAAAACCACTAACAAAGATTAAACAAACCCACACATAAAACTGAAAATAACATGAGGATCTGGTTGACTTCAAAATCATTTAAAATATCAGCAGGTACCAAAAAGTACCCAAAAAGTGGTTTCATATTAGGTAAAAACAATTTCAGATGAATATGCATGTTTAAAAACCACAAAGGTCAAATGCAAAATATCAATGTTTCACAATACAGGAAGTCAATCTATAGAACAACTGTACCGAGGAGATAAAACCGTGTAGAATGGTTGGCAAGATTTTGAGCAACAAATCCTTTTTTTAAAAAAAACATATCAAACAAAGATCTGGACTTATGATAATAATGTGATTTGGTAAAGTGTGCTTTTCTGGGGCTTAAATTGTTCTTGTTTGTTGTAACTGTTAAGTGCAAATGTTCTGCTTTTTCTTTTTTTTAAAATGTTGTTTTGTTCCCACACTTTTTTTGAACACAGATTGGTTATTATTTGCATTGCTTACCGAAAGTTTAGTGTTATTAATGTTTTAGTTTAGTTTTATTAATTAATCTACTCTTATACCTCCTGGTGATTTATATAGTTTTGGTGTAAACTACAACCAATGGCAGACAAGAATAAGTAAAACAGATCAGATCATAGAATGGCTTGTTGCTATTGTTTCAGTGACATTCTTTGCTCTTCTATTAATAAGAAAATGTTGTCCGGTTCTGATAAAACTGCCTCGAAGGTAGCATCCTGGCTAACCTCTTCATCGGCTGCCATTGTTTACAAGATTGAAGCCACTTCTCACTTTCATCAAAACTAAAACATGCCCGTAGCTACCACCCCTTTCTCCTCAAAGGATGCTGATTGGTCCAGTCATATTCTGACTTGAGAAAAATCTCATCCCATCATGGTCATGTTTTGATTGGACACATCCAGTTGGAGCTGGAGATGTGAGATCTCAGCAGTCCAGCTGCCTAAGGTTAGGTCTGCCCAGTTCTAAAACAAGAATTTTCGGACTTATTTAGCCAAGATTAACTTGAACCAGAACCATGATAAAGGTACAGTTTTGGGGGAAGACCTGAATGTAATTAAGGGGAGCTGATGCAAAACTGCATAATACTCTATGGAATTCCATTTCACACATCAACAAATATCACTGATTTTAGTAAAAGTAGATCATGTTTTATGGAGAAAACGCTTGATCAATTTGCCTCTGATGTTCCTCAAAATAAGTAACTTAAACTTAAAGTAACTTAAAGTATGTAAGCTGTGACTGCTGCTACTGTTACTGATGGTTTGCTGTGTTAGCTGCGACTGCTTAAAGCATGAGGAGTTTTTGTTTTTATACAATATCACAGGAGCTTTGGATGCCATCATAAGATTTGTTGTCCAGGGCAGAGGGGGACCCAGTGGGGAATGCTAGTGGGGAGCACAGCGTAATAGGCAACAGAACTAAAGCTAGCAAGTGTGGCAATGCAAAGAAGCTAAATGGACATTATAACAGAGGGGAGGATACAGAAGAGGCTGCCTTGCAGTTTCCTGCTGGATAGGTTAATTAATGCAACGTGGAACACCTGGCCTGTCTCCAAGTGCTAAGTGAGATCTTACTGTCACAGTCCATCCCTCTCTTCTCTCTTCTTCTCATCCATTTGGCACTGTGTTTTGTTTAGTAAGCTTCTGCCATTTTTACTGAGATTTAGTGTTTTACAGCATCTTCCTTTCTTTGCTAAATCTCTCTTTCGATGAAAAGTTTTCTTTCTTTCTTTCTTTCTACTGACAAACACACCTCTCGCCTTAAAAATCTTAGTACTTATAGTTTTTTGTCAAGACTTAAGAGCCAGATCATGACAGTCAAACTTGTGGGCACACCGAACACCACAAAATACCACTTTCTACATGATGGTGCTTTAACTTCAAGGCAAAAAAAGCAAGACTGATTTCAGCAACTTCAATGTGATGTGCACTGCATGTAACAAAATCCTACAATAAGAAAACCAAAGGGTGTGAGCAATGATAATCTCATCTCATCTCATTCCACAAATGATGACTTCTCCACTAACATTTTCAGACAATCTAAGTTACCACTTAACTTAATTGTCTAAGCTTGAAGCACAATTGCTAGTTTGGCTGGTATTATCAAAAGAATGATGCATAAAATAGACAGTTATTCCTTAAGAAGAAAATTTGGTTAATGCAAGGGTACTTAGCACAAACAAATAGTGCAACCAGTGGCAGCAATTGGAACAAAGGAAGCAGTTGTACATTAAAAACACACATCACTATGGAGTCCTTGCCAATAGAATAATGTTTTCAACAGTTAGAGCTGAGATGGCTCCTAAGGTTATAATAAAAAAAGCACAAAGTTTTGCTGTAACACCCTGTAAATTAACAGTAACTTAGTAGTAAAAGTTGCAAAATACAAGATCAGGTACAGCTTGTGACTCTCCTGCATGGTTTCAGGTTAGATACTTTTCAGTTCTAAATGAGCCTTGGTGCTGGCTTTTCAAAGTTTAGAGGGAATAGATTTTCGGCCCCCTAAAGAACTCTGCTGTGAGTATCAATAGTGGGGCTAAGAATTTTTCTATTTTGAATTAACAGTGTAAGACAAGACAAAAGTCTAGAGCAGAACTGTAGAAGAACAAAAACAGGAAATAACATAAAGAAAGCAACACAAACTGTTGGAAATACAGCTATGCATAAATATCTGACCACAAGGCTTTTCATCACTTTTAGGCTTCAAACTAGTCTGTTGAATATACTAGTTATTACTTGCATTAAGACATCCTTTTCCGCACTTTTGACTCTTGCGTCAAATTTGTGCCCAGAACTGTAAAGGTTACATTAAGCCATGAAGCACCTTTATTGGTTTATGCAATGTTTACCAATTCTTGTCTTTATTTAACACATTAGATGAATCATGTGCCCCTCCAGATAATAGTACATTGTAGGCGTTAAAGATTGTGAAACTCAAGAAGGGGGTTGATGCATTAATAAGACTAAAACAAAAAAGGTTTTAACTGTAAATGAATATGTTTAGGCTCAGCTGCATCGTTATCTTTTTAGGTGTAGGTCATGTAACATTTTTGGAAAAGTTGTTAACTTACTCTCTACGCATATAAGACAATCCAAAGGATAAGAAACACAGATGCCATGCAACATGATATTTTTCCATTTAGTTTCTATTGCACATGATTGAACTGCTCTGCAAAGCACTGTGGGATTCCACATGAAACAGGACTAATAAAAGGGAGGTGACATGCCTTCTGTCACCAGTGGAAAGTGGAGGGAGCAATATCATTCAAAATGGTTACTGCTAGTGTGTCATTCCTCCAAGAACCTTGGAAAAATTCAGCATGTAACAGTCTGCATATTATGTGTGTCCAAGCCTGTAACACTGGCTTGGACATAAATTTTACTTAAACATCATCCCAGGTGT
This sequence comes from Acanthurus tennentii, assembly GCA_029783805.1. NCBI lineage: Eukaryota > Metazoa > Chordata > Actinopteri > Acanthuriformes > Acanthuridae > Acanthurus > Acanthurus tennentii. The sequence goes on from JAPZDZ010000014.1 coordinate 18,713,397, forward strand.
AATGACAAGGAGCACTGTAGTTTATATCCATGCTTACCTGGCATCCAGGCTTTGTCCAAGTATCTGCAGACAGTTGACTATGGATGTGGCATTGTTACCTACAAAGCAGATGGAGTAAGGAAAAAAATCTACATGTACTAAGGTTCTTATCTGTCAGGAATGTGAAAAATCAAGTATGACAACACACAAAAACACAACAGAACAACAGATCTTGTCAATTCAATTCAATGTCTGAAGAGAAAATAAATAGAAAAATCAGTCAGTCTTTAAAGTGTTTGGGTAAACAACATAGCAGAACATCATATTCAAAGGAAAAAGATGTTTCTTTAAAAAATCATCATAATCATAAGTGGGGATATTACAAGCTTATCAATTCCAAGCCTTCAATGCTGTCATATACAAAAATTTTGACAGCCTTGCAAATACTAAGAATAAAAAATTTTATTTTCTCCAGATGTGTACATCTGTCTTTAGTTACATCAGGGTATAATCTGCAGAGTTTGAACATCTCTTTGCTTTGGGGAGAATGGCATGGCTTAATTGGTTCAAAAAGTTGCAGTACACAGAGCACAATACACGCAACTGCTGAGCAAAGGATGAGTGTACATTCACTCCTAATATCGAATATGCATGCACAGTCTATTTGCTTTAAAGCTCTCTAAAGTTTATCTCATACCTGTATCTCTGTCCCTTACAAAGTATACATAATATACATAATAGTGTACATTTAGTATACATAGTATACAAAGAATGCATTGTTGTGTACAATCAATTATATGCAAAACCTGTCAAGTATAATATATTCTAGTATGTGTTTCAGATTTTTTCAATTTTTACCCTACACTGTAAGTTGAGACTTTCACTAAACCCTTGGTAATGCTTGTACAAACACGGTCAAGTATAGAAGTATTTAGACAGTGAATTAAATTTTGTAATTTTGCCTCTTTATACCACCTTTATGAATTTGAAATGAAGCAGTAGTGAGGAGGTTGAAGTGACAACCTCTTTGATTGCTTTTGCAGTATGATTTTGGTCATTATCCATCTGCACTGTGAAGCACTATCCTATTAGCTTTGAAGCATTTGGCTAAATCCGAATAGATACTATAAGCATATACACTTCAAAATTTATTATGACCTAGCTCACAGGTCTTTACTGATAATTTGATGATATGGTATACTTCTAATCATGAGCCTTTCCTTCTTTTCTAAAGGCTATATCTTACCATCACTCTGGTTTTATCTGTCCAGAGAATCTTGTTTCAGAGCTTGACAAGCTTTTTCAAATATTTTATAGCAGATTCTAATACGGCCTTGCTGCTCTTCGTTGTTGCAACCCCCTTCATTTGGATTCATGAGGGCATCTCCATATTGTCGACTCTGATGATGACATGCTTAACTCCCTCAGAGTATTTTTGAGATGAGTAGTTGTTATATAGAGGTTTTTCTTCTTGGAGAAGAATTTAGCAATATCCACTACAGATGTCTGTGGTGGTCTTCCAGGCCTTTCAGTGCTGGTGCAGCTTGCCAGTGCATTCCTTCCTTAAGAAAGTACTAAATTGTTGAATCGGCCAATACATTAGTTTCTGCTGTCTGTCTGATACATTTGTTTTGTCTTATAGCCTACTGATAGCATCCTTCACTTGCATTGACACTTCTTCAGACAGCATGCTGAAGGTTCCAGTTACCAAACACAAATTCAACATTTTGTATCAACTCCAGGCCTTTTATTTGTTCAATTTGTCATGAAAAAGCAAGAAAATAGGCCACAACAGGCCATAAAACTGTTTGTCAGCTGTTTGAGTATTTTTGAGCATCTGAGAATGGAATGACTTTGTATAAAAAAGGCTGTTAATGCTGTTAATGTTAATATTTAATGCAATATTGCTGTTAAACCCTTATCATTATAGCTGAAAATCTGCACTAATTACAGCTTGATTGCTTACTTTCAAATCCTTTGTGGAAATATAAAGGGGCTGTTAAAAAGAATGTGCTCTGTGGACTTTCTGACTGCTACTGTCACTATAGAGGTATGTGAATCTGTTTCCCAGTTTTGTTACAATGTGATATGCATTACTGACAAAGGTTTCACACAAGCCGAGACCCATGATCTACCGGTGGCTGTAATATGTTAAAGGCATAATATACACAAACTCTGTAGTCAAAAACACAACAATAATATTAACTTTATTAAACTCTGTGGGGAAACTCAGGCAATGTGCAGCTGCAATACTGCACCCGTTAATATGTTTTGGTGGTTGGGGAACCCCGAGCGCTCAGAGGAAACCCACACAGAAAGGTCCTGTTCTGGCTGGAAACGCAGGACCTTCTTGCTGTGAGGCGACAGTGCTAGTACTAAATAGCATGTAAACAATAAACAGTGTTGGTTATGCTTTGCTGTCATTTGTATCTTGTTTAAGGTATATATTTAGCATTGGTCTGTCCTGGGTAGTAAGCCTCAATGTCCTCCAGATATTGTCTTGGTAACTAGATCCATTTGTGGTATAAGCAGTAGTCAGTCTCTGCATAGTATGTTACCATTCACAATGCACTCTCATTCAAAAAGAATCATAGAAGGGAGGGAGCAGAAGTGAAAGCATTAGGCATGAGTGTCCTTACCAAATAAGGATATCCTATGTCTGACAAGAACTCCAAGCTTGCAGAAAAGACTGAAAAGATTAAAAGGGGAGAGGAGGAGGAGGAGGAAGAAGATAAGGAAGCAAACAAGAGAGGTGTGAGACAATCAAATGAGCAAGACCAAGAGAAAGACAAAGAGAGAGCAAGAGAGAAATAAAAGCATGCAGTTTACAATGTCAAGTTAATAAGAAACAACTCAATGCATGTAGTATACATGTAATTTATCACAAATAGCAGGCTCCAACAAACAGTCAAGGTCTTATTAAAAATTTAAACATTAGCACAGGAGAGCTTGGGCTGTATCCTGCAATACTGGCATTGTTGGCTTACTTTCCATTTACTGCTGTACTGCTTGGCACACTCACCTGGTTACCATCTCCTTCTCCTTGTTGGACGCATGGCCACCGCTGCTGATTGGATGGATGGCTGTAGACAGGAAGTACAGCCTGTGGTTTTTAAAGTACTGATCCACCAATGGCAAGACCACCTGAGGGTTAAATGTGATATACTCATCTTTCAAACTTAGAATAGACAAAAGGGTAGTACTTGTAATAGTAAAAAAGGAAAAATTAAAAAATGTATAAATAAATATATATTTTTTAATTCAAGGCAGATTCACTACAAAACTACTGTATACTTTTTCTAGACACCCTCTATTCATACTGATACAGTTGCATAAATTATACTTGGAAGAAGTTGCCAAGTACAACCACAGTCTTATCTGCTGGTCACTAAAGAGGTCCACTGGAAGAGTTGAGGGTTAAGGAACTAAATTAGGGCCATCGTAACAGTTACGATGCCCTTTGGTCTATTCCAAAGGTGCCCCACAGTTCTTAACCTCCTTCAGTTACAAGATATTTCATAAAAATGGCACTGATCTGTGCAGGGAACACCATGCTTGAATTTATTGCCTGTATTTTATATTAAGTGTGGGCAAAATGTTTTTTGCATTGATTATCAGTTAATAAAAACCAATAAAATTAATGGTAGTAATACCTATGAGACAAATTCGAATACTATTGTGAGGAGAGTAGATTAATATTACTGTAAATATTATTTTTGCACTGGACACCATCAAGTCAATGGCTGAGTCAGGACATGTAGGCCATTGACTTGATGGTGTTGCACAACTTTTTTTTTCAAACATTACTTTACACACTCAAAGGTAAAAGTAAACACACTGCTATATCCTATAAACTGAAAATTTAACAAGATAATGAGTTCTGACCTTTCCAAAGAACTTTATTTGCTGCTCATGAGGAATTTTCTCCCCTTTGAGTCTCGTTCCAACATCTAAAAGACAGATAACAAACATTTAAGACAATAAGATCAAGACAGATTTACATGGGGACATTAATCTTACATCTGCACATTGCTTTGGGTGGTTTAGCCATAGTAACTTGCATTGTACATGTTCTCTAGCTTAAGCTGTTCTGGGTAAGTGACCTGTCATCGCATTTGCACAGAAAATTTCTGTATTAAGTCAGTTTTTTAGTGTACAGACCATGCAATTCAAACAATATTCCCATGACAAAGCACTAGGCAGCAGATACAATAAAAAGACTTATCCTAATAATCACAGAAACCTCAAACAGACCTTGGCTCAATGTTGAGTGGTCATGACTGGTTGAGTTGAGAGACAGGGAGAGAGATGGGGGGCTGCATGCCTACTTTAGCATGTACACTGTATGATATTAATTTTAAAGACTGTCATTAGTTAATAATTCATTAAATCATTATTAATACAGCTTAGTTATGGCCTTAATTACTAAGCTAGTCTCACCAAACTCCATCATGTGCTGATGTGCCCGGTCTACATAGGTGATGAGCTGCTGAAGGAAGGTGTAGGCAAAACGTTTCTCTATAGCTGGAGTTTCCAGTTCCTGTGACTTAACACCTCTGGAGACAACAAAGACATTCATAGGGACAGATATGACCGTTTTAAATTACATAGATTTTTCATTTTACCAAGTTAGAATAGATATTAATGTCATAATCTGTGCATTTATTACAAAGATAGATCGGGGATGTGTTCAGTTCAAAAACTGTTAAGGTGCCTAACAGTTGAACATTATTTATTTTAAATGATTAGATACTTGGCATTATTTCTTGACCAATAACAGATAGGTGTTTTAACAGCACACAAAATCTCAAAATACTCATGTGTGAGCTGTCATGGAAAGCATTTTTAGACTAATTAGGCGAGCTCGTGCCTTCCTCTAATACTCTCTGTGATATGTCAGGCTAAACACATCCTAGGCCTTTCAGCTAGAGATTAAATGGATATGACTCTGGTTTTATCACTTTAACAACAATGGGAACAAATATTTCCTAAAATATTGTGCTCTTCCTTTTATTTTGTTAAAAAAGAGAAAGAAAGAAAATGTTCCACACATACTGCAGCATGCCAATTGGCAAACATAACATCTCATATTAAGTTTAAGCTAAAATTATGCATTATCAAAATAATCTTTATGTTATCTCCAGTCTCTGTTTGAAATGTAAAGTTTTTTCATGCCTGGACACAGTGTAGCCACTAATCTGGAGGAACTTGAGGATGTCTTGTGCTTTTTCTCTGTCTTTTGATTTCTCCTTGGCAGTCAGAGTATCATAGGGAACCAGTAGAGGGTGGCTCCCTCCACCTGGAGACAACAGCAAATCAACAGGATGGAGAGTGAATATGACAGGTTGATATAAAGAGGATCATCATTTGTTTGTTCCCATTTCAATGGTCAGTAAACTCAGTTAAGTCAGTATTTCAATCAGGACCACATAGGCAAAAGAAAACATTTTTATTTCCATTTGCAGCAGGTTACATTTGGCAGTTTGGCTCTGTTCTGGGGGCTCCCTGCCCTTCCATGAGCATACATGGAGAGCCTCAGGCAGGGAGAGCATCAGCAACCCCCTCCCATAAGGTACAGAACAAAGAGCGGTCAAGAATGACAACATGATGACATTGATCCAGTCTGGCCCAGCATGAAAGAAGGAGTTAGGGTAGAGGTGGTTGCAAGTTAGTTTACAGAGGAATGAGCGTGAATAGGCAGGCTAAAGCAGTTTAAAAGAAAAGTGCCTTTTACTAGCCTAGCCAATTCAATGGACAGCAGTTGACCAGCTGAGCCTTCAACTGATTGATCAGCTAATTGCTGCCGATGACAGCTAAAGGACAGCTTGAGCTTGACTTTGTGGCCTGCCTAAACTACCACAATGCTCAATTAGTAACCTTGCCATCAGCTCAGAGTAAATTGGTGTTTACCGTTCCCTAATTGATCAAAAACCCAAGTTAACGTGCACAGTTTGAACAGAGGCCTTTGCTACAATGCAGGATTTGAGTTAGCAAGGAAGTTCAGGTTGAAGACTGGGTTTGCAGTCTTATGATGATGGATTATTTTTTACTAGGGTCTGTCCTCCTGGTAACCTATGCTGAACACCTACTTAATATACATTACCCATTATACTGATAAAATTGAGACAATTATGTCCGCAACTAGTGCTGAAACCTTAGTCCATAATGTTGTTTCATCAAATGATGAAAATAATTTTAAAGGTCATGGCATAATAGGGAAAGAGCTTAGGGAATATTGTGTGTGAATTTGCTGTGTCATATCTACCTTGGGTTTCCAGATCCATTTTCTTTTTCCTGGCCCAGATATTATGATAATTCTCAGCAAGAAGCTCTGCCATAGACTAGGGAAACAAAACATACATGACTCCTACACTGCACATACTAATACATTAATCAGTACCAATACTCCTTCTCAGTAGTATATCAGCCCAATTAAAGATTATGAATTAAACAAGGTTTTCGCACATTTGTTTGTCTTTATGTTTTTTTAAACTTTATGTGTATAATAAAGTTACCTACCTGCATGTCTCGAGACAGTGTAACATTGCTCATATCTATGGGTCTGGGGCTAAAAGCAGCAGTTCCTTCAAAAGACAGCTGTTGAACAAAGAACATATATTGATCTGATGTTATATTCTCTATAAAATCCCCTGTAATAAAATGGAAGTGTAATACGTATGTGCTTGTGTGTGTGCATGCATGTAACTGTGTATTTGTCCATACCTGGCTGGCCTGTGATATCTTTCGAGACTTGTTGTGAAGACTAGCAGGGTCCCCTTCTCTGATCCTGTCAATGTTCCAGCCCCAAGACAGCATAGTCTTCAGAGAATCACGGACTGGGCAGCAATATGCTTCCTTATCCTGTAGGATTATAACCAAACTTTAGACAAAAACTGACAGTGAATCAGTACCACAAAAATACTTCACCATGAGTGCTCAAGATACAGTTTTTTCTTTTTCCAAAAGAGTTTCCTTTGGATTTAAAAAATAATTTTTCAGGACATTTTAACTACCACATCAGTCGGTGAAAAATTTGTAACTGTTGATAAGAATGTGCATGGTGTTGTATCACGTGTCCTTGTGTATGTCATCATGGTTCCTGCAGCAGTCTCTCCACAGCCATGAGAAAGAAACCGTGTCTCAGTCTGTCGGTGCGGGCTCTCAGGTCTCTGAGTCTGCCTGAGGGAAGGCAGGTGAATAGAGTGTCCAGGGTGGGCGGGGTCATTCCAGATCTTTGTGGCCCATCAGAGGAGACGGCTGGAGTAGATCGCCTCTAGGCATGGAAGTTGGGAGCAGAGGATCCACTGAGCCGTCTTGATGATCCGCTGCAGTTGTTTCTTTTCAGATGCAGTGCAGCTGGCATACCACACCATACATCCATAGGTGAGGACACTCTCTACAGTGGTAGAAGTTTTTCAGCAGAGGTGGAGGGAGTTTGTTCCTCCTCAGTGTTCTCACAAAGAAAAGACCCTGCTAGGCCTTTTTGATGATGTGGGTGGTGTTCACAGTCCAGCCCAGGTCCTCCGAGATGTGCAGGCCAAGAAACTTGAGGCTGGTGACCCGTTCCACTTCCTCCCCATTGATGCTCAGGCCTGAGTGCAGTGTGAGACTTCTGGAAGTCAATAATGACTTCTTTTGTCTTCTTGGTGTTGAGGTTCAGGTGATTGTCACTGCACCAGGCTGCCAGTGCTTGGACGTCTTCTCTCTGTGGTGCCTTGTCTCCGTTGTTGATGAGCCCCACAACGGTTGTATCATCTGCAAATTTGATGAGGGTGTTGGAGCCATGAGTAGCAACACAGTCGTAAGTGTACAGTGTGTTCAAGACTGGACTCTGCACACAGCCCTGAGGAACACCGGTATTGAGGACAATGGTGGAAGATGTGGAGGTGCCCATTCTGACATGCTGGGGTCTGTTAGTCAGGAAGCCCTTGATCCACAGACAGAGGGAGGTTCAAAGTTGTATTGTCTGCAGTTTGTTGATGAGTCAGCTGGGGCTGATGGAGTTAAATGCCGAGCTGAAGTCAACAAACAGCATCCTGATGAATGTGTTGGGGCTTTCAATGTGGCTGAGAGCAGTATGGAGGGCGATGGAGATGTCATTGTCTGTGGATCTGTTGGACCTATTGGCGAACTGATGTTGATCAAAGCCAGGTGGGATGTGGGCCTTGACATGCTGATACACCAGTCTCTCCATACATTTCATGATCACTGATGTCAGGGCCACAGGCCTGTAATCATTCAACCCTGTGATGGCAGAGGATTTGGACACAGGGATTATGGTGGCAGTTTTTTTTAGGCAGGTGGGGACTGTGGCTTGCTGCAGTGAATGGTTAAAGATGTTGGTGAATACTGCAGCAAGCTGATGAGCACATGATTTCAGCACCCTCCCTGGTATTCCATCTGGTCCTGGTGCTTTCCTAGGGTCGATGCCACGTAGGACTCGCAGTACCTGATGTTGTTGGATGGTGGGGGGCTGGTCATGCTCTGATAATGCCAGCTGTGTGTCCTCTGCCTGTCTGTTGTCCTCTTCAAAGCGGGAGAAAAGGTGTTAAGCTGGTCTGGGAGAGAAGTGTCGGTGGGGGGTGGGGTGTTGTGGCATTGTTTGTAGTCTGTAATATTCTGTATGCCTTTCCACATGGAGTGGGGGTTGTCTCCCTGAAGTCGGCCTCTAACTGCTCTTTGTACTTTGTTTTAGCAGCCTTGATGCCTCTGTTCAGGTCCGCTCTAGCCTTCCTGTAGGCTTCCCTGTCCCTTGACCTCACTGCTGAATCCCTGGCCTGGAGTAGTGCTCTGATATTGGTGTTTAAACAGGGTTTTTTGTTGGGAAATTTTTTCACCTGTTTCCTTGATGTTACATTATCCATGCAGAAACTGATGTATGACAGTACAGTAAAGACTGCTTTGGGGGGACTGGGGGATTATATATACACAACATCTCTATCTCTATAATGACCTCTTCTGTATAGTTTCATATACGAATGCACCAGCATTAAACTATCGGCAGTTAAAATTTTTATCTTACGTTTTTGCAAAACAATGGCAACATAAAGTAAGGGTCAGGCAATTGCATGTGTATCCTCTTACCTTCTCATAGAGCCCTTTGTATGGTTTAAGTAAAGGGTGGGTCTTGGAGATGTCACTCATCTGTTCCCCAAAGGACCAGCCATTTGAAAACTGTAAAACATGTGTTTAAGGCATTCTAAGGTAGTTAAATTTTTGTGCATATTATATACTGAGACTTGATGAATAATAAAAAAAAAGGACTACCTAAATTTTAGCATGACTTGTGTGTCCCTACCTTTTCTATACACCACTTCTCATGGTTGTGCTCAGCATATCTGGTTATGAAATACTCCAGTTTCTCTGGGATTGTCACACTGAAAAGGGCAGAAATGAAATACCATTCTAAAATAGCTACAAGCATCAATTTAAGGTTCAAGGTTTTGTTTTTAACAAAATGAAGTGGCCAATCAAACAACATTAAAGCTGCTGTCATTAACAAAAGGTTTTCAGCTTCACAAAGGTGGGCAAAATCAATTGAGCTAGTTTAGATTTGCACAAAGGAGTAAGACCAGTGTGACAAGGGAATAAAATTAGTATCGATCAAAGCCATCATGTGTACTGAGTAAATATGAGATAGGCCACTCCCATCAGAATAAATAACTGTGGTTATTCAGATTTTGCTTGAAAATTGCAACAAAGCACACACATTGAAAATAAAATTCAATTGGTTTTGAGGTAGGTATTTGGCCTATTGCCAAAAAGCCTAAAGAAATGGGCCCAGATGAATGATTATTGGAAAAAATGCATCTATGCAAAAAATAACTTTGACAAAAAAATTTACAAACATTAAAAAAAAAACTTGTGTAACAATTAATGTAATATACTTGGCAGTGTCTGCAGGCTGTGGAGTGAAGTTTCCTTCTGAGTCCATAGACGACTGTTTCTCCATCATAGCCATGTAGCTGGACTCCATATGGTCTGGAGGAAGAGCCCCAGCCACAGCACTGAGACATGGCAATGCCAGCTTAAACAGCTCCAGGTCATACCGCTACATCATAAAAATACATACACAGCACTGTTATGCCTTACCACAACTTACCACCTGTTTTTGCTGTCATATTAAAAGTTAACCACTTTATCTTTAGACATCAACATTCACTGATCAATGGAGTTGTATAATTTAACTCTTATATTGCGCTACCTAAAACAAGTGCAAACTCTGGCATTTGATGCAAGTCAACTTCATAGGCAGAACAACAGGCCTGGTGGTAAACTTTGCTACACTGCTCTTTTGAAAGTTGTTGCACATTACAATATCCAGCAAGCAAAATTTGCTCACAATTTCAGAGAAATAGTCAGCCAGAGTTTGATATCTCTAATTATGTGATCACAATAACTGTACATTATGAAAGCAAAAATATTTTCAATTTTTTTTAATTAAAGTGCTATTCATATTTTGAGTGCTGACTAAGAAATCTGTACATAATTATAGGATATGAATTAATAAAATGCACTTATACTACTACTTAATTCACAGAATACTCTTCATTAAATACTTTAAGTTTACCTTCTTTACACTTTGTACGGTGACAATATCCTGAGAAAATTCTCTCCAGATAAACTTAGTGTAGTCTGAGAAATCAATACTAATTATTATGTCATAGTAATTTCAGCAGGGCTGTCACAGCTTCAGCTTTGAGAGTAGAACAAGAGGCCTAACTAACAAACTGACGGTGCGGGGTTTGGACAATATAACCAGGTAGGAAAGCTGTAACAAAGAGATGCTTTTGGATGTATTATGAGAAAAGAAGGAATCAGCATGTTTTGGCAATTCCTTCAACACCAAAGGTCATAATATTTGTGGCTCTGGTGCATCAATTTTGATTTCTCTTGTGCGTTTCTCAGTTTTTATTAGATAGTTAGATACAAAACTGTAAACATCCCCATACATATATTTATTTTATTTACCCACTTATCCATGTTATTTTAATTTTATCATGTATAAAAAAGTTTACATAAACTAGAACCTTACCTTACATGACAGAGCATCAAATATTCCCCAAAACAGTTTCCTAGAGAGATGAAGCTCTTCATCTGACGCAGCTCCAAAGTTGCCCCAGCCTCCAGCCAGACAGTAATACTTCCAACACCGCTCATAGTGATTAGTCAAAAGCTAGGAAAAGTCATAAGGACAATCATTACAATTTTCAGATTTTTATTTTCTTTTTTAAAAATGGGCTTTATGTGGTGCTTTTACATAATCAAACTATTTTTAGTTAATTTTAATCACAGATGTTAATGCAAAGGATGTCTTTAATTTAGAAAATATAGTATTACAATTCATATTACTGTGTCATGGCATTATAATTCACATAATCACCTTTTGATGATACTATTCATATTAGCATGGCGTATCACATCACATACCACACGATCAACTAAATCGCCTTGCTTTTTTGTCGAGGTAAAACATTGATAAGACTGAAAACACTCCAGATTGCAGCCTGAAAATTAATATTCTACTTTCTATTATAAAAATTGTGGATTCACTTCAGAAGTATTCTTGAATTCTCACCTTTAGAGGCATTTTGGTGTGTTCATTTAGCAGAGGGACGTCAAAAACCAGCCTCCTTAGCAGATGCTGCATCATGGAAGGCCTCAGCTTACTGCACACAATTCAGATAAAGTGCATTGTCTGTTTATTTCCACTGCTACACAGAAGATTTTTATGAAACTGCACTGACACTGTGACAAAATACAAAGAGGAAAACTTGACAAAAAAATTCTGGGTGGACAGTGTGGCTAAAGTTTATGAATATTCTCATGCATGAGTTCCAAACTGAGGGTAATTGAGATCAGTTAACAGTAACAGACGTAGCCAAAAAACAGCCTAATTTTCAACTAATAATCAAAGGCCATATTTAGAAAACAACTAATTTTCTAAATATGGCCTTTGATTATGTGTAAAATGTTATCCTTTTTTGTCAGACTGGTCCAACCTCTTCAACATCAGGGTTATCCAGTGCATGCTTGAGGTCAAGGACTGAAGAAGCCAAAAGAACTACATCATCCAAAAAAAAAAAAAACCGAGGAGGCAATTCTAAGGTTTCTGTATTGAACATACTGATCAACCAAGCTGCACCTTGAGATCCTGTCCATGAATATCAAAAACAGGATCGAGGCATCCACTAAAAATTAGTGTGACTCTTTTATTTTTAGAATGCAGAGGCAGCTCTGACTTAAGTTGTGGGGACTGTCTCAGTAGATGCATGTAGACTAAATGAGAAAAATCCCCAGGGAAGCAGAGCTTGTGATATCACAATAATTAAAGCCATTCTATGGATGTCCTTTTTAAAAACTGTAACCACCACCCAAGTCTTCCACTTTAAAGTTACTGTCCTCAACTTCCATGTGACATCGAAGAGTTGTGTCACCCAAGACAACCCAACAATACTGAGTTGCCTTCAGAATCTCAGGGACAATCACCTCCACTCCTGGCACTTAGCGGCAGTGAAGCTTCTTGCCTACCTCAGCAACCTGTGCAAAGGACATAGACAAGTCTTTTCCTGAGTCTTGAGAAGACATAACTGCCAGGTTGAGGAGCCCATAAAGTGCTCATTCCACAATGGGACAATGTTACCAATCTGGGTCAGCAGTTCCCCTCTTCTAGCTGAAGGCAGCCTAGGCCAGCCCTACTCCCCCTTTCTGAGTCGCTGGCTGGTTTGCCAGAATTTTCTTAAGGTTGACCAAAGATTGCAAAACAACACCATTTCAGAGAAAATAACTCCAAGAGAAAAAAATTTGCCCAGTAAGAAAAGAGTAAAACACAGTAAAAATAAGGCCACTTGTGACTGCAAAATGGAGAAAGTTAGTAAGTAAAGCTTGCCTAAACAGATATGCAGACAAGTGTGATTAAATTATATGAGTAGCATCACATGAATGGCTGAAAAGCTCCAAAAATATAAACACAGCGGTGGTGCATCAAGACCTGTAAAAGCCACAATGCAGCAGAAACTTGGTGACCCAGACCAACATTCCCCCACTCAGCCTGAAAATCCAATGTGACTACTGAGCAAATGAAAGCCATCATCTTTCCTTCCCTGAAAGCAGAGATATTCCAAATTATAAAGGGGGAACTTAAAAGCGCTCTGGCAAGAGACTTTTATGCACTGAAATTAGAACTTAAAGCAGCGTGAAACAAAATTGCAAATAACTCAACTGCAATCTGAGCAGAAGTTGGTTCTATCAAGGCAGACATTCATGATATAAAGAGCGGGTTATCAACATAGTTTGATGAAGTGGTCTTGCTACTACTAACCAGCCCTCAAAGCTAGATGGTGACACACGAACACCAATGGAAGGATTTGGAGGCAAGAATGAGATGGGGGAATATCTGAATTGTGGGCATAAACAAGCAACAAAACTTCAGCTCCCTCAAAGCAGTCTCTAAACTTATTAGAAAACCTTTAGAGATGGACAAGGAAATAAAAATAGATTGCGATCTCATTCCTCGGAAATTAGGAAACCAGGAGAAACCATGAGTGATTATCACCAAGTTGCACTATGATGGATGCTGTAGAGTTTTGAAGAGAGCCTGGGAGAGAGCCCCAGGCCATATGTCCTGACTATACTTTGTGTTGCCAAAGCCATAACCACTTTCACAGACGTACAGAGAGCACTTCGAGGATGAAGAGCAGCCTGCTATGGCCTACTTTATCCTGCCAGATTTTGGATTAATTATGATGATGAGGCCAAGGAGTTTACAGACCCCAGCTTTTTGTTCTGTTCATTTTGTTTCCTCATGATCCATTGGTAAATATAAGAACAGAACTACCATTTTTTTTTAACATCAAGGTTTTCATAATGTATGCTGAGGTTTAAAACAGCTCTTATAGTAAAGTACAGCTCTAAAGTATTAGTTCCAATCCCACTTTTTCAAGTTTAACTCAGCAAAAGGAACGGGAATTCTGTTGAACATCTACGTGGCATTTTTACAGGAAACTCGTTTTTTAGACAGGGAGCATAAGAAAATAAAAAAGTCATGGGTAGATAAAACATATTATTCCTCACATCCATCTGGAAGATGCACAAATGTTTGCCTGCACAATGATGATAAACTGCATATATGGGAATTCAGCCTATTCCAGAATCCTTATGTAAGACAAGAACATAGATGCCTTTCCTTTCTTTCTGTAGTCAGTAGGTTGCTAGACAGCCAACTCATGCTAGCAATTTTGCAAGGTGAATGGTAGTAATAAGTAGAAACCTTTATCACCGTCTAAACCCCCTAAATTAATTAAAGAAAGAAACGCACAGAGATGGGAAAGGGACATATATTCTTGTCCTACATAGAGATTGTGAATGAATAGGCTAAATTCACCCGAAAAATGCAGGTTTCCTCTGGATAACTGTTTTTGTCATGTAATTGGATTACACTTTGTCAGACCTCTACCCTAAGACCTGTTCAACTTGGGTGCCCCACCTCAAGGCTATGCTTCTGCTGGTGTAACTCTTAGGGTCACTGAGGCACACAAACTCCCTGACCATGATAAGGTGGCAATTCCTCAGGGGGAAAATTAAAAAATAAAACAACAAAAACTAAAATAAAATATTCCTCATCAGATTACAACTAAAAACATGACATTTACCTTGATTGGATGGCCTATATCAAATATATTTAAACCCAACAATAACACTTCTCACTATTGCCAAAATTAATAAAATTAAAAAGGAAAGGCCAAGTTATTAAAAAAATCAGTTCACCAAGTCTTGAAAAATAAAACTGAGAAATAGAATTTATTTTTTAAAAAACCTAAAAAGGGTTGGCATAGCAATTAAAAAAACAAAAAACAATTCACCATGTCTTTTCCTACAACCCAAACTAATTTGTAGAACACAACAGATTTTGAACAGAACATTTTAATTTTTTTCTTCTTTTTTTGTCTTTTTGTCTTGTTTTAAGCTTGTTTGCTACTGAACAGCTCCACTCTCCTTTCTAGTTGTTGAGACTTTAATTTAATATATCTCATTTGTAATTATTATTAATAAGTGAACGATTTAAAAACAGTTCATGTGAACGGTGCTAGTTAAAAGAGTATTTTACTTTTCATAGGATGTCTTATTTTAAGTAAAAAGCATTAGATCATTTGTATAAATGCTTCACTTACTGAAGAGATTGCATTCCCCAAAATGCCTCGACAGATAAAGGTGAAAGTGCGACGTAAGGTGGGGTGCAATGTGGTTGGGAGTTAACGGCTAGCGATGTTCTGCTTCCCACACGAGTTAATGTGTATGCTTTTGTTTGTTCACTAAACCCGATTTAAACTCCAAGTCTCGTCATTTTTCATGAAGACATTAGACAAAGCTGCAACACTCATCAGTCCACTCTACAACAGTCACCTGTTTCCCTTTGCAAAAACTCTTACAAATTCATCCATACCCAAGTTATTTGTTATGGACTTCTCATGGGCCAAGATCACCAAATTCCTCTTTCTTTTATGTAACATGGAGCGACAATAGGGGGTTAGGACCCGTGACAAAGTAGAGAAGGAAC
>JAPZDZ010000014.1:18738584-18757295 GCA_029783805.1 Acanthurus tennentii
CATATGGGTTTTTTTTTTTTGTTTTTTTTTTTTTTTATCCTAGATGTAGTTTTGAGGGTTTCTGGACCATATTAGTCACATTAGTCATATTATGTTACATAATTAATTATTTTTATTAAATTTTTTTAATGTATTAATTTTTGTAATCAATATGTACACTCTCGTGTTGTTAGGAGTATAGGACAGTTGAAAAATATCCCTTTCAGGTATATTTTGAACAGATAAATAATGTGTAAATAATTTGCAATTAATCAAGAGTATCTATGGACACTAGTTCATTTGAAATATTTTTATCTGTGGGCAGTTCTACTTAAAATGTATGGAAATATTAAACATATAACAACATGCACCCAGAAATACTTTGGAATAATACTGTAAAACAGAAAAATTGCAGCCAGGACTTATGCAACAACAATTAATTTATTGCACAAAAACGAAAATATTTTTTTTTTCAAAAACTTTCAATTTGAACACAATTTTAATTTTCACTACATTGTACATATGTAGGGAAATATACATTCCCTATAATATCAAATGAAGGCTAACTAGTGTGCATTTGTAGAATTTAAGTAACTAAACAAGCTTTTTGGTCAACTGAGTTATAAGCTTAAACTGAAGCAGACTAAAATTCAGGTCATATTCCACACCTGGTAACAGTCAAAATCTGTGATCAGTGAACTCCATTTTGAATAAGATGGCACAAGTCTTAACCCAGTTTTGGATGATGAAGCAGAAAAATAAAGCTATACCATATTTTCTGATGAAAGAGTGTGGCAATTTCAAATTCAAGATGATATCTTAAGATAATTGAAAGCAGTTAGGCAAGAATATAGAGAGCCAAGCATCAGTGCAATCCTGGTATGCTGCCACAAAAGAATTCCAACTTCAGTGAAAAGGAGAACAGGGGTTCCTTTCACCTCATGAACAGAGTAAAGATGTTGAAAAGTTCTACGATGGCAGTTTTTGTTCCACCCATATAGATTTTGTTAGAATGTACTCACATCATATGAATCAAATTGGCAGTATCACGGTTCCATCTAGCCAGTAAGCTCCCTGTTGACTTATATGGAATAATTTTAAGCAGCTGTTTAATCAGTAATAGTGTCAAGTGTGTCTCAACACTTCTTTTCTCCTGTAGGCTGTAATACAAAGAGTACCTTTAAGAGGATCACATGTATCCTATGCTTGATGGAAACTGGCTTTTAGGTCATGTACAAAATAGGACACTACAAAAGAGATGAATGGGACACCATCCTTAATTGCTATATATTTACCACTGTTAAAAAAATGGTCTAAGGATAAGTTTATTTTTGCATTTTATATTCTTTTATTTACCATAGGTAATTGTTCTTTTATTTTTTAATCTAAGTTAAGTTTAGAATACTTGGGCCGCTTTCACATAAGTAAAATATTACAGGCCAGCAGAGGGTAAATATTAACTTCTTTGATGGTAGAGTTAAATCAGGTCCCAACTGACTCATTTTGAGATGAAAAGCTTTATGGAGGCCTTCTGAGCACCAAGGAGTATTCCCTCTGCATAGCATGCAGCCAACATGGTATTTGTTTTATTTATCTGCATTTTATTTTGGTAAAACATATTTTGCATGTTGTTTTATGATGAGCTGACAGACTTCATGTTTTACTGTTTTGATGTGTGATCGTGTTCACTTGTGTGTGTGTATGTGTCTGTGTGTGTTTGGGTGTGCTTGCATGTGTGTGCATGCATGTGTGTGCGTGCACATATGTGAGCATGTTTGAGTTTGTGTGTGCGCTTGTATGCGCTTCTACGTGCATGTGTGTGCGGGTGTGAGTGCGTGCGTGTGTGCGTGCGAGGGGCTTTGTGCTTTTGCATTGGAGTTTCTTTGCAATCTCACCTTCTCCAGGTCTGGTTCTCTCAAAGCCAAGGCCAATTCATTGTTATCCATGACTGATGCTGCAGCCACATCTAGAGGAGTAGAGCCTCGCATGGAAGGAGATGCTGAGGACAGGACAAGATAAGATAGAGTAGAGGAGAAGAGGTCAGGGAACAAGAGGGGAGGAGAGGAGACATATAATTAATAAAGTAAAAAGTAAGAGAATATGGAGTCCATTTTCAATTATACACCAAACCCCCCTATTTCCCAGAGCCTCCTTAGCGCTACATGCATCATAAGTTGTCCTTTTAGGTTTCGCCCTTAGCTTACGGTTGGTTTCCCAGAGTCTCTTTAATTAAGTTATACCCTAATTGAGGTACACCTTAAGAAAGGTGGTCTGAAACACTCATTAACTCATCCCCAGCAATGTCCTTCATTCATTCTATCAAAGTTTCAGCCTTATTAGGTAAACGTTATGTTGTTCAGATGCACAGTTGCAATGCAGAGCACATCTAGTCTACATGCCCAAATTACATCATTAGTTTAAATTAATTTAATGTAGTATTAAGCGCTGAGCAAATATACTGTGAAAATGAGATTGCTATTGTGGAGGCAGAGTGATATAAGAGCACTGAGGTCAGATGTTAGATGCATTCATGTAATGCTGAAGTACAATGTCAATAAGGTTAATTAAAGTTTGTTATATAGAGTTAAAGTCAAGTCTGAAGTGATATTCTTTATTCTCTAAGTTATCCAGCCATTTTGAGATATTAAGCTCCAAGAAAATAAATTATGAAAATAATGTTTCGGTGCATAACGCACATTAGCACATGCCATTCCACCAGTCTAGCCTATGCTTATAAAGACGGTAGCCCAAGAATTTATTGGGCCTATCAGTGCTAGTAATCTAATCTAATAAAAGTTTGTGCACACACCAATAGGTGCCTTTTATGAGACCTGACAAATTTGATTAAGACCACGTATGAGAACAAAATCCTACATAGATGGATCTATTGGTTATCATTTTTTTTAGCTTTTCAAAAAGTCCTCTATGGCTGAAATGTCTGGATTTATTGTGTAGGCTATATGCCAAGTATTTATTGGAACTGTCACAAGGTCTTATTTTAGCTTTCAAATGGATTTCCACATGACAATTAGTGGACACAGCTTCCTTTTCTGCTTTATTGGATTAAAGTAAAATGATTACGGCAAAAATTGTCATAATTAAACATCATCTTTTAGCGTTTTATAAGTGTGATGCTGATGCTGATGTTGCAGACATTGATTGATACGCTTCCACCACTGCAATGACAAAAAGCTTCACCTTACAATGCACCTTCACAGCTCTCCTTTAGGGAACCCGCTAAGGGACAATCTGGGACACAATTGTAGAAAAAGAGACCTTTTGGCTAAAGTATACCTTAGGAACCTTCGTAGAATGCTTAGGTACATTAAAACTCGATAACAGGGCACAGTGTAGTAATATGTTCAAATAGCCCCTGTTTTCTGTGAGCAATAAGGGATGTAGCCATAAAAACAAGTAAAGTGTTACAAAGTATCCAAAGAATCCATAAAATTACTTGTGAATTTAAAAAAACACACTGGCGAGCAAGAAGGAGAGAGCATAGGATCTTTAACAAGCATGGAATTAATGGATTTTGATTGTAAGTATCTAGTTGTAAAAAATACATTTCATCAATTCGTTAAACCAAACTTTACTCAGAAGTCAATAAATGTGGTGTATATTGAACATAAACAAAACAAAATACACCACTATGGACACTAAGGACAGAGTCTTAAAAATACTCAAATTAAAAAAATCTAAATTCTTGCAATTAGATGTGCTGGGCTGTTTTATGATGTGCTGACATATCTGGACACAATTTTGAACAGATGACACGTAGCATCTAAAGACCTTCTGTCAAGTTAGGTAACTTTTTAATAAAGACTCATGGAGATTGAGATAATATTTGATTATGCATATTGTAAAAATTAAGGAGTGACGGACTTCTGAAATGGCCATAGGTTACAGTGAGGCAAAGTTTCTTAATAGGTAAGTGGATGAGATGAAAATATTTAAGCTCTCTATGACATACTGGTGATTATTATTGATTTTTTGAAGTTTGGAGTGTAAACCCAGATAGAAAACAATTCTGGGCAGAACTACCTCAAAGTCAGCAGGTCCACTGTAGTGTCTCAATCGTTTTGCATCTGCTCAAAGGATATAGCCTGGCAGTGTGCAGCAGACTCAGTAGGGACTTCAGGCAGGTCCCACTGGCGGATGTGGTTTTTTTCACAGTTCACAACTTTAAACTGTGGCTGTCCCATAGGGTTCTCAGCACATAGGAGTTGCTGTAGCTCCTTTCTTTAAGGACATGAACACAGTCAGATAACGAACTCACTAAAGACAGATCTGCCCTTCAAAACTTAACTGAGTTCAGTTGTTGGACATTGCTGCAGGACGCAGACACTGTACGTAGACTATACTCTGAAGTATTGTTTTCTTGTACATTAACTGTTAAATTATATTGGTAACAGGTAAAGTGGTTAATTGTTTAGCTGTTTTCAATCATGGTAGGTCAGCTCATGGTGCAGCACATTAGTATTAACTAGTTGGCTAATTTAATTTTGAAAAGTCCATTTGGACAATATTTTTAACTTTCTGGGAGGTGGAGGTAAACTGTAGAATTGTGAAGTTTCAATTATTATAGTTTTCAATAAACTGTTGAAAATACAATTCATGGTTGCGTTTCATTTTTCCATTTACAGTCTGTAATCATCTCTTTTAAGATATGGGTCTCACTGATGAATGATAGCTCTCTTATGGCCATAACAAAGCTGTATATGATGCTGCTTCACAGTACAGTCCTTTAACTGGTGAACAGCACAATGGGTTAAGGATTTAGGTTTATATAGTCATAAATGTATTAAATGTTTTATTAATATTAATGATGACTGGTTAAAGAAGGGTATTCAAGCTGTTTTAGAGCAATCTAGATTTTGGACAGCAAGATTTTAGATATTACTGTAGCTAGTTTTAGTAAAAGATGTCATTTTGAATAAAGGATCAAACAGAGCCAGAATGGTTAATGTGACAGGATCTGGTCAAGATCTGTTGCAGATCTGGTATGGATTTGGGCCAAATATGACCAGATGTGGCCAGATCTGGTCAAGGTCTAGTATGTATTCAGAGCATATCTAATCCAGATATGGTATGGAGCAGGGCCGGTTGACCGTCCTGCAGTATAGAGTTGGTCAAGCTGGCCGAGATAAAAAAGACAGATCCACACTGGTATTGGTCCGTTGGCCAAAAGACTCCGGTCCGGGTCTGTTAGCCAGATGAAAGTTCTGGGCTGGATGCAGGCTAAATTATTTTTGCTGTCTGGGAAATGTCTTGACATGTAGATTTTTTGTCATGAGCCACGCACACTTTGGGCAATCATTACAACATTACATGCATCGACTGAGTTGTGACTCAAGATCATGCAAAAAAAGAATTTAATTTGAATTGATAATACTGTTTATGAGATATAAACTTTTCACTATTGTGGCACATCCTACAGGTAAATCCTAATACACTTTTCTGATATGTTCAATAATCGCTTTTGTGTTAAAGAGTATTTTGGCTAACATTAATCAATGGTTCATACTTGTTTTAATCCATTATCCAAATGACAGATTCATTTGACTAGCTCTAAAGATTATTCCCAGATTTCCTGCAAATTCATCAAAATCTCTAGGAGTAGATAGTAAAAAACTGTTTCAGACAATATTCAAAATGGCAGAAAATCTTTCCATGCACAATGGAACATGGCTTATATGAATAAATTCGTCTGGATCCACAGTATCAATTCAAAAGTAAAAACTGAAAAAAGTAAAAAATAAACACATTAAATAATCTGACCAAAAACAACGGGGTTTCAGCACTTTTTGCTTTAACCCCTAATAATCCAACCAAAACCATTAGGGTTCCAGCAGTTTGTGCTTAGATACCTAAATAAATACATAAATCTGAGCAAAAACGAAAGGGTTCTAGCACTTTGTGCTTTGACCTCTAAAAATGATCTGAACAAAAACAATAGAAGTGCTTGGATCCGTTAATACAGCTGTGGATACATCTTAAATTGCAAATACATACATGCATTTACGCAAACACACATGCTCACACGCACACCCAATCACTCACTCACCAAGACCAACACTGCTGTTCTCCAGCAGATAGCTGAGATGGTCAAACATGGCTTTCTGGTTCTGACGGCTGATTCGACAGAAATAACAAAGGAATCGACAACAGTTGGCCACCATTTTAGGAAAGGTGATTTCCTAAAAAAAAAAGAGAACACAATTCAAATGGTTGTTAGATGAAGATCATTAAAATTTCTTGTCTCATTGTAAGGGTTTCAGTCTTTTGTCCATCAAAATTTGTCATCTCTTTTTAATATAAATGTACAAGATATAGACCGTTAGTGTTGAGAAAATGTGAAATTGACTAATTTACAGTACATTTCTATTTAGATATCTGCACAAAATCCATGGTCAACATTTGTGATTTAGGATACAATAGGATAATAGGATGAACTTTACTGATCCCTCAAGGAGGAAACTGGTTTGCCAACACACAAGAGACATACATATACTACAATACAGCACTCAACCACAGTCAGATAGCACCAGACATATGTACCCGAGTGAGTGCAAGGGTAAAAAAGTAAAGGAATAAAAGAGCAAAAAAAGTAAAAGAATATAAAGTATAATATTATCCCAGCAAATACCTTCATAATAAAAATAAAAATAAATTACTGTTTAGAAAGTGAAAAGGGCAGATGTGCCCTGTGCAAATGAACTTTGCAATTGCCCAGTCACACATACAGTTTTAATACCGGAGTCAGCAGCTCTTTTAAAACCCTAATCACTGCAGGAACATACAGGATCACACAGGAACATAGGACCTCCTAAGTCTCTCAGGGGAGCATTGAGGAAGAAGGAGTCATTGACTCCTGCCACTTTTATGAAAGTGCTGTGGACGTTTGTCGTATGACAAGATGGTCTTACACTTTCTCCTGGTCCTCTGTTCTGTGATGGTCTCTAGAGAGCCAGGGCTCAGACCAATCATAGATCCTGCTTTTTTGATAATTTTGTTGATCCTGTTCCTGTCCTCTACTGACAGACTGCCACCCCAACAACAGCATAAAAGAGGACACTTGCTAAAATACCATGATAAACAATGTTTAAAAGAGGGCAGCTGACTTCAAATGACCTGAGTTTCCTGAGGAAGAACAGTCTGGACAGGGCCCTCTTTTTTGTAACACTGGTGTTCTCCTTCCAGTCTAACCTAATCCTTCTGCCTTTTAATCAGGATGGGGGTTGCCTCTTCTTCCTTCCTCCCAAAATCAATAATAAGCTCTTTGGTCATGTCTATATTAAGGCATCAGTCCCTTCCCCCTTTCCTCCAAGCACTGCAGTATACATGCAAGCACACACAAATGTCCTTACCTTATTGCATCACTGAGACAGCAGGAGATTTTACATAAAAAAAACACGGTTTGCAGTAAGTAACGTTGATGTATACTAGCTTTACAGTATTCATTGTGGTTGTCCACTCTGCAAACTCAGTTTTATCCAAAACAATGTGACATTATGGTGGTCTCTAGTGGACAAAATGCCTCAACCAAGATGGCTGACGCCAAGCAGCACTGATCAGAGGCACAAAATGTGGCATCTTTGTTTGTATATCTCTTTAGTTGTAACATGTTAGCCATCTTGCAACTATCTGATTGAGGCAGCGTCACCTAGGAGAGGCTTGTGGGCCCCTATCATCAGTGTGCATGACAGGTAAGGGACTGTTGGGACCTCGCCCATGTCTGAAACAAAGACAAACTCGCATGAACCAGCAAAACCTAAAGAACAATAGCGGCCCGCAAAAACTGCGTCTGTCAAGTAAAAAACCCCTGGGGTGAGTTTATTTGCAAATTCAAACTCATGCCCCTCATTGGTCGAGACACAGCCTTGCCCAGGTGAAATTTGCTGGAAACCCCCTGATGCAGTCCAAGGCATAAATTGCGGCGTGGCACATTGCCCCCGCAATCCCCGTGTGACTAAGCGTAAGAAAGGAGCTTCGGCTTTGCACTGCTGTTACCGAAAGGGAGCAACTTCAAGACAACGTTGTACTACTACAACCTAGGCCGCAGTTCTTAGCTTGCTGGAGGAGTGAGGAATTGTTGAAGTGTTCTGTTAGACACTTTTTGGATCCTTGGAGGATGCTGAGCAACCCAGCTAACCCTCCTCACCTGCAGACGCGGAGAAAGATCTTTTCTCCAGAAGAAGACGAGCCTGCCGAGACCCACTTCTTCAGCGAGTTAACTCCGCTGATCCTTCTCTGCCACACCAAGGACAGCCAAATTCATCCTGCTGTAGGACGCTCTCCAGATGGACAGATCGGCAAACGCCGGGGAGCACGCTAGTTGCTACAAGTGATGTCAAGTAAGAGACCTTTTGACTGGGCAGAGACAGTTAAAAGGCGTGAAGTTTGAACTGTGTTTTTTTTATTTGTTTTAAGGACCGCAGAGTCCATTTTCTTTGTGACTGTAAGCTGTTTGCCCCTAGAAGCTGCTTTGTTTGATCTGTTTTGTGAACATTGTGCTACTAGTTGTGTGTCCTGCGTATGCCCGCAATATCCCGTCTTACTAACTTGCACAGCAATCAGTGGACGGTAGATGAGTGCAGCTCGTTTACTGACCCCTGAAAGATAGTAAAGCGACTATTGTGCCATCCACGACCATCTCCTCAAGCCACTCCAGTGGCATACACGCATCCCTTTCTCTTTTTTTTTTTTACTAACCCACACTTACACACACACACACACATATGCTGCCACGTGTAGTACACACATTGCCCCTTTAGTAATCTTCAGGAGAGCCACGATCTCCAGAACACACGACCTGTGTAACCTAGTTAACCCTCCTTGTGAGCATTCAGTGTGTTTAGTTTCGTTTTGCGCCATCTTGTGTGTACTTTAAAGGAACATGTGGAGCAAGCGGAGCTGCAGCCATTGTCTCGCTCAAACTTAGCGCGTCACTTCCAGTGACCGACACATGACATAGTCACGTCCGCCATCTTGCCCACTTCCTTCCCCCTCCACATTTCCTCTCTCTCTCTCACATACACACACACACACCTAGGTACACACACACATGCTTGCCTGGTGTTGCTGTGATCTGATAGCTTATGACGTGTAATTTTATGTGGTTATATATTTAATAGATAGCTGTAGATTAATGTTTATTAATGTTAAAGTATGGATTTCTAATGAAATACATTTTGTAGTAAACAGTCGTGTGTTGAATAAGAACCCTCTGAGTGATTATTGTTGCACATTGTTGTAATAACTGCTGGTTGTACGGTTAGTGCTCGATCTCACCCCTTCAACTCAATTAATTACTGAATAACTTCTTTCCCTTTTAGTATTAAATTTTGTTTAATACATTACAACGTAGGCTTTACTTTAATTTAAGAGACTAATATTTGTTTGGTCATTGATCCCTGTTCGCAGGGTGGTGCCCCGAAATTATTAAGTAAAATTAATAATTAATTTTTAATACTTACTACTGTTAGTAATTGAGTAACTGTCAATTACCAAACTTCCATCTGCAGTGCATGGACTGCAATGCATTGGTTCTAGTTTGACAAATAAATAGGATTCACACTGCTGAGGGGAAATTTTTTTGGGGGATGTTGTGTAATTCATAACTTACATTTTTGTCTCTTTAATCTTGTTTACAAAATTACAACAAACATTTTGTAACACTTCTTATCATCAGGTATCTATTTTTACCTCGTCATCGTCTGGTCTTCATCATGAAAAATGGGTTGTAAACAAAAATATTTGTCACAATTTTCATAAACGAAATTAACACTGCTCAAGAGCCAGTGTTTGATTTGTCAATTCTGGGTTTCTGTAAAACATTCAGGGCAACATAGCAGACATAAAAACAGAAGCTGCTCACTCTGTATATTTGAAAAAAAGTCTTAATTTTAGGTAATGATAAAACAACGATACTCAGTTTTTGAGTTGATTAGATGCTAATGAAAACATAGTTAAACATCATATTCCATTTCTGCCATACTCTATAAAAATATCCCCTTAATATTGTACACTATATCTTTGAGCCTACATTCTTGTTTTGAAAATTATGCCACCTTTACCTTTGAGTCTCCTCCACTGAGGACGTTGACCATAACCTCCATGACAGTTTCATGCATCCCCAGAGCTCTCATGAGGTTAGGATGTTGGTAAAACACCTTGTTGTTCATAATATCGCTACAAAGGAAGAAGAATGAGTTAATCATTATCCATCAAAGGAAAAAGTCACTCAAAAGAGAATTTCTCTGTCCCACATCTGACAGTAGTCAAGCCTGTATTTATAAAATATATCCACATTACCCTTCGTCATCATTTCACAGATTTGCATATTGCATGCCTTCCTCTCAAGAAGAAGATTAGTTGTGGGTTTGCTATGTTGTAAACAAGCAAAGCAGTTACTACCAAGTGTTAAAGTATAGAGTTATTAGTTATTTTTTTCTAATCTGTAGTATAAGGATTTCAAGACCAAGTGAATAAATTAGAAAGGGTTAGGAAAATAAAGTGTCCAAGTCACACCACTTCCGGTGGACTCCATGGAATCTCATTTCAGAAAAAAATATGCACAGAAGACAAAAGAGGAAGATGAAATGTTTTTTTCTGATTCTCTTTGATTTGTGCCATTGATTTTGTATATGAGGTTTGTCAGTTTTAATAATTAGTCAATAAGTTGGTAAAGTTGCAGTTTAATTAAAAGATTTTACTTTGTTTTAACAGGTGAATATCATTACAAGACTGTCCACTTCAAAGAGCTGCAGCTATGTAAAAGGAGAGAAACTTCAGTTCCATGAGATAATGTGCTTATGAACTAACTTATGTGACATTCGAGTGTGTAGTCTTTCTAAATATGGATTTATTAAAGGCTTATCTTTCAACAACATTAAGACAAACAGTTAAGTTCTTGATTTGCTAACTAATTTTTTAAATCACCAAACATTGTATGTGAAATTAATGGCACAATTCAAATGGAAGCAAAAACAATTCTTCTCTTCTCATTTACTACCAAACATATTTTTTCTGAAATAAGGTTCAATGTTCCACTGGAAAGGTTGTGACTAAGGCATTCTATGTCTTAACAATGACTATCAAACAGCAAGCAAGCCAGCGATAAAAACAGCTGTTGCAAAGTTTGAACTTCAGTGGCCTACAGGGCAATAACTCTGAGGGTTAGGTGGTAGATTCCTGTTTTAAAGTGGTGATGAAGTTTTTTGTTTGGGGGCTGTCCAAACAGAGCAGATCTGGCATTTCGTTAGGGGGTCTTGGAGAGGACTTTTCTAAAAAGCAGCATTTCAGACAGAGAGTGGTAAACATCCTGTAAAAGTTTTATTACCCATTGTTTTGAAACCTATGGTAGGAGACCCTTAATAAAAATATATAACCTTGAAATAAGCATAGTATGATCTCTGACACAAAATTACCATTTTTAGTACAGTATTCATTGGAAATCATTTATAGATGGGTCTGTGTAGAAATTTGTCTGGTTGCCCATAATCCTTACAAATGAAATTTACTTTTGGTGAGACAAAAAAAAGAGGAGAAAAATGTATCAAAATTAGAGTTCAGGAACATGGAAATAATGAGTTCTCACCCCAGCCCTCTGATCATCAATTTCTCCTCCTCTTTTCCCATACGGACACTCAGCAGAGATCTAATCTGACCCAGAGCAGCCAACAGGTGGATGGTGTCCTCAATTGATACTGAGTTTATTGTGTAGGTCTTAGGAAGAGCTCGCACCTGGATAGATAGAGGCAGATTTGCATCTTTTAAAATTTATGTTAAATAGTTATGGTTTTTGGTTTGGACTTAACACGCCACATCAAGGCACTGGTTTGCAAATAGGACCAGATAAGCAGCTCCCAAGGAGAGTCAAGTGAGATTGCCTGGTCCAAGTGGACTGAACATATGAGGCAAGACAGTAACCTAGCTGGTTGTGATTTAACCACACACATATCTCCCTGAGAGGTAGTGTTTTAATCATCCAGAGAAGTTGAGGTTATTTTCACATCTACTGAAAAACACAGGGAAAGGCAGTGAGTTATGGGCTTGCTTCCTTTAGAATTAGGATCTACCACAAGCCTAGTGTAGCAACATAAATGTTAAAACTACTGACTTTTTTAACAAAACAAAACAAAAAAAAATTCTTTGACATGAGACAAAAGCAACAGAAGAAGTAAGGCTGCTATTACAGGCACACGCACCCACACACACACACACACACACACACACACACACACACACACACACATTAATGACATGTATCTATGAAAGCAAACTCACATACACACAAACTGACCTGTCCTCCAATGCCGTCATACTGGCGGTGCAGGAGGACAAACATAGCTCTGACCAGGTCTGGATCTTCAATAACTGACTCCTGAGCCCAACAGACCATTGTGTCTGAAATCAGTTGCTGTAACGTACCTGCATAGACAGAGAGGGATATAGAGAAAGGGGGAGAGTGGTGTCTTGGGGTCTTGAGGAATTGTGGTTCCGTAATCAGAGATTTCTTTTCTGTTTTTTATATATTCTACACTCCACTTGACATAAACAGCTCATACAGGACTAATAAAATAGAATGTGTCAGGAGTAAGGTAACCTTTATTTTGTCTACTGGAGAGCTCTGATATTTCTTGATTTACATTAACATGCATCCATTTGGCTGATGCTTTTGTTTGAAGCATGGAAAAATGAAGTAGAACCCAAGGGATACACTGTGAAGGAGAGCCTTGGAGGGTTGGTGCTTTAACACTAAGTCCATTTTCCAACCGGAACAGTGCCAAAAGGAATCAAACAGAGTGGGGAACTTACTAGGTTTCCTGTCTTTTTTCTCCTTTGGCAGGTTGGTCATCTTCTTCTTCAGGTAAGCCACTTTTTCCACTAATGACATAAGTCGACCTCGGATGGTAAAGTCACTGTCTCCGTCTATTCCTCTTTCCTCATCCAACTCTATACCTGACAGAACAGACAAATTAGTATAGGGCACATACTGTGTGCTGGGTATTATGCTTAATTTGAAAGTTTATTTGACTGTGGCGCTGCAGCTGATTGGTACTGTACCACAGTGTCTCATCAAGTCCTCATGGAAGTCTAATAACTGCTCTCGAATATAATCAGGACAGGGACACTCCTGCTTATCATCCTTAAAGTTTAGCAGCATGTTGATCTGTAGAAACATATGAAGATACGACTTTGATACCAGTCCTATTCATTACATATTTTTATAGAAGCTACTGGAATTATATCACAGAATTGCAACAAACATTTGGTCAGAAGAGTGCTTGAGTGCTACAGCTAGTGTATTGAAAAGATGCTATTTGACCTGACCTGCATTGTTGATGGAGTCAAAGCAGCATAGAAGGGAAAACTGTGACTACAGTTTCATATACTGCAAGAGGTTGTCTGTTTAATGCATAATGGCAGAGAAAGGAAACAAACTATTTCCAAGAGTCAAACAGGCTTTAGCTCAGAGGCTCCCAAGCTTTTCTGTCGAAGGTCTCCCAAAACAGTCATTGGCCTATAAATACATGGCTGTCCCTTTGAAAGATGCTAAACCCATTTGATGGTGATACAACAAGTGTTCAAGGTCCTATATTATGCAAAACACACTTTTATGGTTTTCCAATGAAAATATGTTCCCAGCCTGTTTACAAAAACCTCCAAGATGAAAAAGTCATGTACTACTCTTTGTCTTGCTTTCTCCACCTTTTGAAAAATATGTGCCCACACGCTCTGTTTAATATTTGCTCCCCTTTTGATGTTAAGAGGGGAGTACCCACACCTCCAGCTAGGCGACACTCCAAGTGCTGGGTGTCTATGCCGCCCCCTGAATCTGAGATTGGCCTTCCCACAGTGGCTACTGTTTTCCCTCGCAAAGGCTCCAGTAGATCACAAAGATGTTTAATGTAAAGCAAAGCACACTAGTTGCTGTGTTGTTTGCTGCAGGAACGAGCACAAATCCGTCATTTTTCTCTATGCCACTGATCTGTGCTTACATTCTACTTTATGTGTTATCATTCTCTTCTATTGTATTCTTATGTACTAATGATTTAATGCTGTTCCTCTACACTACACTGTGTTTTTAACAGCCTGCCACAGTCTTAACAGTCTTCTTCTGCACAGCTCTGTCCTCCAGCCCTGCCTCTCTCTTCCACAGTTGAGTTCATACCTGCTCCTGTGGAGGTGATCTGAACTCTTTGGTCTTCTTGGCAGTTAGAGCTGCAGACATGTTAAGTGCCAGCATCACCTCATTGTAGCGGAACCGCTGGTTTTCTTGGAGACAGGCCACAAAGTCATCGGAGAAGGCAACCACTGCCTCAATACGATGACGCACCTGACAGTCACACAAGTATTGCAGGACATGGCACATCTACACAGACACATACACAAACACACAAACACACACACACGCAGAAATGAACAAGCACACACACCCCACAAGAATTAGATGCATCAACGTGCATATTGTAAACTACAAATTATGAATGAAAAGCAAATAAGATTTGCGCTACTGCAAAAGGCTGAAACTTAGAGGCAGGGAACAAGGCTGGTATTAATTATTATGTTTTACAGCGTTATTAAACTGATGATATTGCCATCAGTTGCTGTGAATTACAAGCATATGATTCTTATTTCTTGATATGTTTTGAAACAGCTCGGGAGTTTTTTATTTTATGAAGAAGAGGGTTTTAGGGTTGAAGGTGGTAAGAGAATATCAACATACTTACACATGGGAATTGGCTTCATAGCAAATAAATAAATTGATAATTAAACTAAATGTATAAATAAATCACAAAATACACTTGTGTACATAGTTGATATTTCACCAAACAACGTCTACTACACTTAAACCAAGAAGGGAAGTAAAGGACACTGGTGTACGGGATTAATTTTAGCCAGGATTTGACAGAAGAGTTTCTATTAAATTTTATATGTGAAATAGCAGAGACACTTTGTATATGTGTTTTCTGATTATGCTGTGCTATAATAGCTGTTCAGGGGAACATATAATGTTAAACATCTTGTTTGCAGTAAGATTAACTCTGCTCTCTCCACTGCATACTTGGTTCTTTTAAAATACAGACCTTGTTTTGCAAATTATGAGTGCTGACATATTTGGGTGTAAAAGACACATAAAACCAAAATAAATAAATAAAAAACTTCTCATGTTGTTTCTCTTAGGGTTAAACTTGACACTTTTTTCTAGGCTCTGTAAATTTTGGGCTTGTCTGATTCAATTTATAACAAAGAACATCCAAACTCTCCTGGAAGTTCTGGAGTCTCCCACATATTGTTAGCAGCTCCCGCACACGCGCAAATGAGATACAATGTCCCTGTATCTAGCTCAAGCAAGAGCACATGCACTTGACTAGAGTGATCGCCTGTGTGGCTGATCATGCGGTGCATGTGTGTGAGAGAGAGAAAGCATTCTGACTGCTCTGTCTTGCTTAGTAGACCACTGTAGTTATTAGAAATATTAGTGTTCATGTAAATAGTCTGAAAAAGAGGTTTTTGTTCTTTTCACATGGTTTTTGTTGTTTTTTGTTCTATCAATTAAAAATTAAAGTATTTTCCGTTGTGATAGCCTGTTCCACTCTACCGCTATTAACTGTGTTGTTGAGTCATGAATCTCCATGATTTTACCTGCATTTAATCTTTATCTTGGCACCTAGATTTTCAAGAAACACCATGAGCACTGTGGTTTAAATTAATATCTTATTTTTTCTGCAACTTTTAATGCTTTTCGCAGTAAAGTACATACATAACTTGGTAAAGGTGTGGATGATAGAAGATTCTCTGTCAATATGCCAAAACCTTAAGAAGAGCTTTGCCATCTTTAAAGAAGATAAGCAAAAATAATAAAAATGTCGAACTGCAGCAAATTACATACAATTTTCAGTTGTCTTTCATGGCAAAACAAGACTCACTGTTACATTGAATAATATTGCAATATAATTTGGTTTAAAAAAAACAACAAATAAACCCTAATACATTTGAAAATACATGCAAGATGTGATATAGCATATCACAACTGAGTATTACCTGGAGTTTTACAGGCTCTGGTAGCTTCATCTGTAACAGTCCCTCTTTAGGCATGTTACCTCCTCCTTCCTCTCCTCTTCCTTCAGTCTCCAACTCTTTTACCACCTCCAGCCCCGTGTGTGGGCCCTCCTGCCCTTCTCCTCTTTCAGAGAACACAGATGGTTCAATTAGTCTGAGGATATTCTTCAGATCTCCATTTTGGAAAACACCCATAATTAGCATGGTGTAGAACAGCTTAATGAGGGGGACAAAAAGAAACTCAGTGCTGCCTCCAATTGGATCTCGGACATGCATGCATCCCTCCCGCACTGCCTCTGTTAGCATCTCAATGGTTTTACTCTTCAGTATATCTAAAGGGAATTCAGGGCTGTACTGGAAACAGTCGCCTGATCCGGATCCATTATTGCCATTATTACGATCCAATGATCCGCTTCCACAGACAAAACTGGGGGATGAGAAGTGCATCCTGGGTCTCAGGGAGGTGCTGAGGCCAATGCCTGGCAGACCATGTTTCTTTCTCTCATCTGGAAACAGGGTGATGCTCTTCGTTTCATCTGTCATTGGAACAATGTACTCATTGTTCATCATGAGGCGAGCTGTGGCATAGCTACTAAGGTGAATATCAATAAGGAGGTTGTAGTAGCCCACACGAAGCAAACCTAAGGGCAAGAGACAGAGATATTTACAAACATTCAAAACTAAACTTTAAAGGTATCATTTTTGTTGCTATCATAAGCAGATAATATCCATTACCTGTTGGTACCAATGTCAAGAATTTATTCTTTTAAAGGCACATTTAGCCATTTCTTGACATCTACTTATTATTTAATAAGAGCCAAAAATGTCCCCAACTCCAAAAAAGGTCTGGCACTCGAAAAATTTCAACTGTTTTTCAGTGTAATTAAGATCCTTTGTCTTACAAAACCCAATTCCAAAAAAGTTGGTAAAGTGTTATATTATATATAGTCTATATAGTTATAGTCTATATTTCATTGAATACAGTTCAAAGACAAGATATTTAATGTTTAAACTGTTTTTATTTATTTATTCATTTATGTTTGAAATATACACTGCATATACATTGAAATATGAACGCAACATGTTCCAAAAAAGTTGGGACAGGGGCAACAGAAGACCCAGAAAGCCCCAAAAAACAATAAAGTTTATCAGTTAACTACTTCATCTTTGTGCTGTACTCAATTAAATATAGACCAAAAAGGAATTGCAAATCATTGTATTCTGTTCTTATTTACATAGCAGTCCAACTTGCTTTGGAATTGGGTTTTGTACCTACAGACAGTTGTACATAACGTATCTGACAGTCTGAAAAGTTGTTGAAATTTCCTCTTGCTCAACCAACCTAAATTAATAAACTTATAGACAAGTAATACTGACATGAATAAACACCCTAAATACATAAACACAAGTGTAGCAGTTTTTCTGGAGGTTTAATGGGTTATCTTCTAATCACAGCATCGGTGATTCAATCCCCACCTCCTCCTGGCTATATGTTGAAGTATGTGTGGGCCTGATACTAAACTCTAAGTTGTTTCTGATGGTCAGCACAGCATAACCTGAAATGCCAGATGTAATGTTTCACAAATCCATAGGATACATTTTACAAGTCCATCCGGGAAACAGCTGTTAGACAGTGTTTGGAAGGGACAAATCATGTAAAAAAAAAAAAAAAAGCTGGAGAATGATTGGATGAATGTCCTGTCTGTCACATTTATTATTCTTTTCGAACCCAGTCAGGAGAAGAATGAAAATATCTTTTCCATCAAGAAAAGCCTTCAGTGCCATTCTTTGCTCTTCTTTTCTTGAGGAAATTTTTAATAAAGTCCAGTTTTAATAAAACTGCTGCCATTACAGCATCCACACAAACCTCTTTAGCCTCAGCTATTGTTACAAGCTTGAAGCCACTTCTCACTTTCTTAAAAAAGATAATATATATCTAGGTAAATATGCAGACCCACTTACAAGTAGTATTCGTTGTGCAACAAAGGGGGATATAAAATAAAGCAAAATAAACAAAATAAATAATTTGAATAAATTAACTAATTTCATAGGAAACTACTTAGAGTTGTAAATAAAATAAAACTATTTACTTGTGAGCTGGTTTTACACATTTATGCCTTCAGGTTGGCTTGGAGGGTCACATATAGAGAAGTAAAATTAGAAAGTATTAATCAATGGACTAACATGTTACTCTCTTGGGTCTCTAGGTGTATTTTTAAAAGATGGCTCCCACTATTTTCTGGCATCTGCTTTTTCCTTAAGACCAGAATCTATTTCCTTGCATGCAGTTCTTTTTATATATTGCAGTTATTCTTTTTGAAGCATTTGTGTGTTACCTGGCATGTATTTATTCTCTATAGCATGCAGGAGCTGTGACTCATCTATGTGAGAGCAGAGAGCATGTGCCACCCGGTTGTTTCCCAGAGCACAGATTGCAGAGTACAGTCTAAGAGTATGATAGTGAAACTTTAATAAGTCCCTCTGCTCTGACAGCTCCAGGATATCCACCGACCTAAACAAAAAACAGAGAGATACTGCATTAAAAAATGAGAGAGCAAGTGGATGAATATATATGTGTGTGTAAGTGTGTATATGTGTGGGTTGTGTGGGGTGTGTGTGTGTTTGTGTGTGTGTGTGTGTGTGTGGATGTGTCTACACTACCTG
>JAPZDZ010000014.1:18770980-18782301 GCA_029783805.1 Acanthurus tennentii
TATATACATATATATATATATACATATATATACATACATATACAAACATGTATATATACATACATATACATACATGTATATATACATACATATATATATATATCTATATATACATATATATATATATACATATATATACATACATATACATACATGTATATATACATACATATACATATACCACTATCAGTCCCATAAGATAAGGTTTTTAAACCCAGTTTAAAACATTTGTTAAAACATAATTCAAAAAGTAATCAAAGAAAAATAAGTTACACGACTTTTATGAAGTAATTAGTATGGATAAATTACTTCCTAATATTTTAAAAAAGGAAAACTATTGAATTATTTTCTTTTTCATTCTAAAAGAAACACTGACTATGAAGCAGACCAGCTAGCTAATAACAGAGGTCAACTGTTGAACTACAACAAGTTACAGTCAGAGATATACTGTAGTTAACACAAAAGTGAAACAGATGGGACAACACAATAATGACCACATACACTGTGCCTTGTATTAACAGTATCCCACCTGTTGGATGCCATAGGTCCAGCCCTGGCAGATGCGGTCTCTTGCCCAGACGTTGTGTGCATTTTCAGCAAGTTTGTCCACCATAGCTTCCTGGGTGGAGGTCAGTTTGATGTGACTCAGGTCCAGAGGAGCAGGTTTGTAACCACTTGATAACTCATAGCTGGAAAGATGGAGTTAAATCATTACATCGTTAGTCAGCCACTGTGTTGAACTGTGGTATTACTCTTTTAAAATTTAAGCTGACTTACGTTGATGACAGTTTCATGCTCTTAACTTTTTCTACAGCACGTTCATCTGCTAGGCCAACATGGCAACCCAAGGCTAAGAGAGTTCTGTAAAACACACATACAAACACTCATGGGATCAAACATTTATTTCAGTGTAGACAAAAAAACATTAGGCAAACCAACAAAACCCATTCTTTATCAGCTCACAGCAATAAAATTTAACAATTTAGTTGACTTTAGAACCATTCACATTGTGTACAGAGAAAAAATCATCAGTTAGGTTGGACTAGTGTTTTTTCTTGTTTTTTAATGCAAATGGTCTCTCCTTTCTTCCGTTTTGTCTGCTATACGATTAAATTTATCATGTACAAAAGAACAGTAGGACTATAAGTTTTTTCTTACTTCATCCAAAACACTTCCAAACATGGAATGCTTATATATATGTTGTTACAAACACTTCCTTCTCAATTTTTTGGGGCCTATTTATTTATGTATCTGGTATATTTTATTTTTTTGATTGCTTTTTTTTAAACTGTTCTTAAAAAAAAAGTTAATGAAAATAAAACAGAAATGAAATAATATAAAAATATATTGCTTATGCTCAGTACAACATGTCATGTGCCATCAGGGCTTAATGGTGTCAAAATAAATATTTGTTTCACATTGTATCTTAAGTATTGCACTGCACTGAGGTATTACTTAAGAGTCTCTAAAGACATCTGCAAGTTGTAGCTTCGCTCTTGTTCAGGAAGCTTGGAGAATTCCACTAGACAGGGATGTTGCCGCTTGTTATCATCTCGTACCTGAAACACACACACACACACACACACATAAAGAATTTTTTTCATATTTTTAATCAAGAGATTTTTCGATTTAAGAGCATGATCAACTGATCTTATCTTCACAATTTAAAATTACCTGATGTTGCACTCAAGAAACTCCTGCTTGTGCTTAGATTTGCTCTGCCTCTGCCCAAACTTTCATTTGCAAATACTGTCTTGGAAAAAATGGAGACTCTCATGTGATCCATTTATGTGCATAAAGCTTGCTGAGGTTCTCAAAACAAAAAAAATGCACATTCAAGTGATAGCCAATAAAATGATCCCAGCCATGAAGATGCAGCATTTATTTGTAAAAGTAGTTAGGATTTGCTATTACAAAAGCCAGTTTTTCAATTTCTTAATGACTACAAGGAAAAGTGTGTTTTTTAGGGCTGTCAGTCGATTAAAATTTTTAATCGCGATTAATCGCATTAGTGTCCTGAGTTAACGCATTATCAACGTGTTATTAACACAAATTTTTTACCCTGCCCTTTTACATTTACAATAAATACAAATTACTTTAGTTTTGTCCGGAGAACCATCGGGCAAAACTTTGAAGCTAAACTTTCCGTTTAAAAGTCCCTTTACTGTATCCATTTCTGCTTCGTAACCGTTTGCAATGTTATTTTAGCGCCACTTCCTGAAACTACGGGAGCTGGCAAGGCACAGACTGTGAGTGCGTTAATTGCGTGTTAAAAAAATAAGTGCAGTTAAAGGAGTTTGAGTTAACGCGTTATTAACGCGTTAACTTTGACAGACCTAGTGTTTTTACATATATTGAAATGTGGAATTTCATCTCACCATAATAGAAAAGATCCGGGTAAGAAAGTGAGATGAAAATAATGTTACCCAACTGCACTGCTCCAGCAACCCAGTACTCAAATGGGATAATATCATAAATTGTTGTCTATTCTCCAACATCTTCCTACTTTTAGTATATTTTAAGTCATCTGTTTGGAAGTTATATTTGCCATAAGTTTGACAGCACAAAGATCGAGAAAGGAGGATACAGAGGGAGAGAATGAAAGAGCAGAATGGATCGCTATTTCTGAAGTCAATTTTTTTGTGATAATGTTTTATTTTGTTGTGCTCTGTATGCTGGCAAAGACACCCTAAATCAACCACATCAGTTCATGCTCACTGACAGATATATGGCAACACATGAGAACACTAAGGTCAAGTTTACATTACTGTAATGTGGACCTGGAGCTGGTAAAAACCAATGCCTACTGCAATCATTTGATACAGTTGACTGGACTCTTTCTCACTGAGAGTAAAACTCACATGTTAATGTTTTTGCTGGAGTTGGCTTAAGTAAAAACACCATCAAAAATAAAATAAAAAAAGAAAAATCTTGACATCTGCAGACACATAATGTAACTCAAGCAGTATGCCTACCTGAATGCAGGTAGGTATACAACTGGAGTCACAACTGTTTGGACAATGATGTGTTTTGTTGTGATTGTTGTTGTTGAATGTAGTTGAACTACAATACAGGGGTTGTATTTAAATTGGGCCAGAATTTGCTGACACATTAACTGCAAGAAACGCTGCCTGAGCAACTGTGGTGGGTTACGTCGAAGTTCTGCCATCTGAGCGTTCAGCATTAGTCACTGTGGCAAGTCCAAATTGTGTTGTCGCCCCATGGTGGCATGGGAAAAATGATGCCTCTGTTTTAAGGGACTGGTGTGATTTCAGACGTACAAAGCACCATTGAAGATGTGTTGATCAAGCTACTCAGTTCTGTCCATCTCACTTTTAAAACACAGAATAGTCTTTTTTGCTTCATCAAGTTGTTAAAGTGATGATTCTTTGTCATTTAACATGAGGTCATGACACATTCAACGGCCATTTGATTGTTTTTAAAAGTAGAAAGGTAGAGTTTCATACACAGCTTAAAGTTATTTTGTCTGATACTCACTGCACCATACGTCCAGCCCAGTTCTATTTTGTTCATCACCCAAAGTTCATGGATGTTTTCTGCAAGCTTCTCCCTGATCCTCTCCAAGTGAGGTGGAAGCACAATCTACACACAAAAACAACATTCATGTCACTTTAGTAACAGAAAAAGACCACCATAAAAATTGGTATTAAAAAAAACATTAACCAGATGAAGGAAAACATGTCATTTTAATTAATGGCTTACAAAGGCTTTGGTTTACTTTAATAATTTCATGGTTATATTATTTATTGTGTATGTATTAATTTATAATGTCTTGTTTATTCAACACTGAACTCTATTTATTGAGCTCTATCCAAAGTCATAACTGCATTTAAGTCAGGTGACATGGAAGCACATAACTCCGTCAGAACAAGACTAAAGTTGGCATCAAGGGGGTAAAGCGGAGACAAAAGGAGAGACTGGAGAGAAACCTTAACACCAACAACAGCAGAGGAATGTTGCAAACGATTAAGGGTATCACAAGCTATAAAAGCAGGAGTACTCCAGCTATGTGTGAGGTCACAGTGGCAGACAGGCTTAACTCATTTTATTTAAAGTGGTGCATGGAAAACAACCTATTGCTCAGTGTCAGCAAAGTCAAAGAGAAGACTGTTGAATTTAGAAAGAGGAGGCAAAAACACGGCTTCTTGTCTGTATCAGTGGAGATGAGTTGGAACAGGTGAGCTGTTTTGGGTTCCTGGGAGTCAACATCGTAGAGAACAAATCATGGAAATTATACATATACACTCTGGTTAAAAAAAAAAAAAGAAGCCCACTCAGTTTTTTGTCTTGAGGAAGGAGGAGCAATTGAAATCATCCTGACTGCAAACACTGTAAACTTTCATGGGATGTGTACAACCAAAGACAGAAGAGCCTACAGTGGATAATTAAAGCTGTCCAGAACATGATTAGTACCCATTTACTAGGCATTAGGGATATCAGTAAGGAAACAAACATGTCTGTTAAATGACACTTAAGTGAATCATAAATCTTGAACGTTGTGATTCGCAAAGACCACTCCCATAGGTTCCTGACAGTAGTATGTACCTGGCTGGTGTCCACAGGTGTGGGGGTGAATGCTGCTTGGCTCAAGGTGACAGTAGGCCCCAGCAAGTCTCTGGCTGCAGTCTGATCCTGACTGGGCTCCAATTTCAGCTTCTCCCTGGGCAGCACCGCCTCATAGCAAGGGGCATAACCTGGGGGAGGGAGGAACTTAAACTCCCCATGACGACCTCCAAGAAGGAAACGCACTCTGCAGTTTGACAGATGACAGTAAGAGGAATTATGGTGCAAAGATTATGGTTGATGACCACTGACTACAGAGACCTAGAGCAGCCATGGTTGCTACTATTCATTCCGTGAACTTGTGATCATGAAATAATCATCTCATTATCACTGGATGACAGATTGTTATCTTGTGATAACAGGATAAGTTAATGTGTTATCACAAGATAACATGGCTCATTTTTTGTTGATAACAGGATGAATTAATGCATTATTAGACACAGTAACATAACTTGTTTAATTAGTTTTGTTATCATGGGAGAACGAGCCTTGTTGAATGAAAAAAGATAGTAGTAATCATAACTGCTCTTTGCTATCAAACAGTACTAAATGTTCTGCTGCCTTTGTCTTACTTCTTAAAGTTGTTCAATACTTACTATTAAATCTGTTTATCTAAATATGTGACACTGAACTTAGAAGATATTGATTACATTTTTTGATCGATATGCAATTTGATATTATTTTACAGTAGGTGGAGAAATATAGCATAATGTTTATTTTATTGAAAAATAAGATTTCCATTTTATAATTGTCATTCAAAGAGCTTGTGACTGACAAATACCATATATTTTAACACATGCTACAGAAACATAGAGAAAATAGAGAAATATAACATTTTGGGCCTGACCTAGTTGAGGCTGAATATCTGTTGCCTTTCATTTATCAGTTTTCAGGGTTATATATTCTATGATCAGACATAATGAAGATTCTTTTGACATGAAGGGTAGGGACAATGACTAAATTATCATTTAGTGTGGACTGCTTTCAAAGAAGTACTGACTTGACTCCAGCAGAGAAGCTGGCAACAGGGAAGAAGAGGCCATCAGAGTTGAAGTTTTCAAACATGCCCTGAACTGGCTGGCCATTGATCCTGAAGGAGATACTGGGCACACTGAGGTCTAGGCAGCAGCTCACCACATCCTCAGCCCTCAAAAGGTGTTGATTGGGTGAATTGACAGTCCTTGCAATGCAGCCTGCACAGTGAGGACAGACTTTTTATTTGGTAAGTATTTAAAACATGTCAGTATCTCAGTTTTATATCTAGAACACTCTGAAGGCAATTTCCTCAAAGTTCATTCAGTTTGTTAAAGCACATACTACCATAATTTGTTTTAAAACACTAACTGATAGACACACAAATACACACTGCCTTCACCTGACCACAGATGAAGTCCATCAAAACCGTAGGAGTAGAGGTCATCACCCACTCCATTGCCACCCCACCCCTCCCCGCCACTGGGGTACGGTGAGTAGCCACTAGTGTTGGCCCAGCCCACCCTGAGGTGAGTGGCCTCTGCTGTAACAAACGGCAGCACCTGATCCACAATCAGCTCATAGTACCACTTCCTGTACTGAGCTGAGCCTTCACTGACTCCCAGGAAAATGTTGGGACGTATGCTGTTGGGAGGAAAACGCAGAGGAGAGTCCCTCAATAATGAAATGTCTGACACTTGAAAATTGCCTTCTAGTGGGTAAGAATAAAAACTTTTGCCCATGTGAAAGCCAGCAACATAGATGCTGTTAAAAAAAAGTTCAGTGCTTTAAAATCTATGTTTATATATACCTATTGACATGGTTGATCAGGCGGGTCTGCAGTAGCAGATCTCTTCCTGGAAGCAGGTTGTCACAGATCAGGTTTTGGTTGGAGCGCACTGCCACCCCATGGCACACACACAGTGAACACAACACATCTAAAACCTAAATGATACACACATACCAGAAAATATTAGTTTATAAAAAAATCTGTTTTTTAAATATGTCATTGTTAAAGAGTAAATACACAATTTGGCAAATAGACTGAACTGCATAATTCCTGATAGATTAATGTGGTTGGACAGGCTATAGCTCTGAGTCAAGAGGGATTTACCTGCCTTAAGGAATGGTTTGCCGTTAGCCTAATATGTTCAGTAAAACAAAGACAAGCTGAAAAACAGCATACATTTTCAAATTATTGAATCTGACAGGCTTGTTTATCTAGCACTGTCTCCTCAGCTTCCCTTAGGTTCAGAAATTAGATTGTTGTAAGCCCTTTCACAGGACACACAAATAAGTATGTGAATAACTTTGAACATAGTTTCAAAATAGTTTTAAAGGTCTATAATCGTGGGAATTGCTTTCAATTGTTGGGTTCCTATAAATCTAAAATATAAATGTATTTAAAGAGTGTCGTCTAGACCTGCTAGAAACTAGAAACTTTTAAATGAATGTAAAAAAAATCCTATCCATATATTGTATGTTTACTATATATTTTGAATAGTACCTTGTGGTTACGTCCATGCTTATCCAGCAGAGATATGATGGATTTAATGTGTCCCTCTTTGATTATGTTCAGTGCCTCAGGACTCTCCACCAGCACACAGTGAAGTACCTCTAATATACCTAGAAATCCAAAATATTAATAGTAAGAATGAATAGTTCCTGACCAGTCAACATGGAAGAAACTCTTAATAATAGCAGGCATGTTGGTTCCAACTTTAGTATCTTTTTTTTCATTTCAATCATTTTAAAACTAAAGTAACTCTTCAGTTTGAAAGAAGTAGCATGGTAAGAAATCCAAAGAACTCGAGTTACTAAGATCAGGACACAATTATTTAGATGTGCACTTCATTGATTTGGTATTTTAAAAAACTAAAGCTATAATGGGCTCTTAAAAGATCATTTTTATGAAAATCCCACACATATTTTGTGTATCCATAAAATACTCTAAATCAGTGTTAATGTTACACAGTAAATATAAAAATAAATTCACTCTAATTTTTAAATTTTCAATGTAAGAAGTTAATAGTGTAAACAAGATTGTTTTTTGCTATAGTAGTTTTAATTTAATAACTTCTAGCACTTTGCATAGATATTTCATGATGTGAAATATTCTCAGTGCATTAAGCTGCACATTCTGATTAGCTTAGGTTGTAGATTGCTACACTGAGCTATTATGTAGTGTTGCTGTATCCTCGCTAAAAGCAAATAGTCAAAAGCACAGTAGCATGGCAAGTATTACAAACAAGTTAATCTAATGAACTAATCAAAAAAGATTTTAATTGGGATGGGCTGCAATTTTCAGATAAACAAAATAATACCAATTACTAGCGCCCATGTTTTTTTATCTACTGTTTTGAGAAAAAAGAAATTAGATTTTCCAAGTTCAACTTAACATCCTGTGGTGATCACTTGTATATTGTAACTACTTTGTGACTTACCTGAGGAGGCTTCTAGTCTCTCTAGTCTGCTAATCAGCCAGTCCAACGAACCAGAGAATTGAGCACAGTTTTTCCTGTTTCCTCTGATCAGTGCAGCTGGGAGGAGGACAGGGTGGGCAAGAGAAGAAATAAGAGAACAATGGAGAGAAGAGGAGAGACATCCAAACAGAGATGCTGCAATTATGTTATAAAGGTAAAACTACCAACAACTTTTTCTTTTCTCTATATTTCCACATCTGTCAAAGATATTTAAACTTTATTGTAATATCTCTTCTGAATCCATGTTCATTCTATTGACTAATTCGAAATCCAGTTAATATAATTAGATGACTTCCTGACCTCCACTTGTAAAATATGGGTTGATTTGATGAAATTTTTTTTTTTTTTTCCTTCTGTGCGTGTGTATGTTTGTGTGTATGTGTGTATACCCAGCAGTTGGTAGAGAGAATTGAGGATGGA
This sequence comes from Acanthurus tennentii, assembly GCA_029783805.1. Classification (NCBI taxonomy): domain Eukaryota; kingdom Metazoa; phylum Chordata; class Actinopteri; order Acanthuriformes; family Acanthuridae; genus Acanthurus; species Acanthurus tennentii. The sequence goes on from JAPZDZ010000014.1 coordinate 18,779,440, forward strand.
GCTCCAGGCCTCTCCTGTCTCCCTTCCAACTGCCTCAGCAAAATGAGCTGCACTGCTGTAGACATGAAGACGATCGATACACTCCAATACCAAGCTGATCATACCCTACAGACAGGAAGGGTGTTTGTTTTAATGTTTTAACAAACTGGATTAATACAATTACAATCAAATGAAGTGAGTAAATGAGAGAGAGGAAATAGTGGTAGATTTTAACTGGCTCAGCTGAAAATAAAAGAGGTCCACAGTTGTGAACAGTGACTGAACGGTCACAAACCTTGGACAAAGGCTATATAACAACTTGACCTATTTGCAGTCGAGTTTATTTCGGTAAGGTCACAATTAACCTATTGTTTATATAAACTGCAAACAGTATCCATGATGCTTTACAATGTAGCATTGTCACAGTAAAATAGATCAGTCACAACTGATGCCAGTTAATTTATGCTTTGAAGTTAATACACTATATCTACCACATTATTTCTCCATGCAAACAAACACAGAACAAACATATAAGGGAAGAACCTACTGCAATGCCACCACACCTGCTGAACGCAACAAGTGGATATTTCCAAAGTTAAAAATAAAGTTTATTTTTATACAGTCAAGTACCAGAAAAGAAACAACCCAGCGTTTGGAAAAGGCAAGCTATTTAAAAAAAAAGGAAGGTGAACAGACAAATGTTCTGACTGTCACATTTCTAACTCTTACTAAAGCCTGTCAGGAGAAGAACAAAAATAATTTTTCCACAAGAAAAGCCTGTAATGCTATTCTTTGCTCTAGAATGAATTAAATCTAAAATTGAAATAAAATTATTACACCACTGTGAAGAAAAGGTAAAATTGCGAAGAGTTCAAAATTAAACAGTTTTAAATAATAAACTGAATTTAGGGGTTATGTTTACAATATTTACAAAAATGCTTATTGCCTAATGTCACAAGGGACCAATTATAAGAAATAATGTACACAGAACAAATAAATCCAAGAGAGACAATTACATTGGAACAGTAAAGACGTAATTCTAGATCGACTTTAAGTAGCACTATTAATTACCTTTTTTGTCCAAAGAAAATTATTTTTTACAATTTAAAACTGATTCTGGTTGATAAATCAAGCTTCATACTTACAGCTGTTAATGTTCACAAGACCAAAACACACATACACAACAGACACATACACAAACTGGCAGACATTCCTGACCTCTTCTTGAAAGAGGTTCTGTCGATTCTTCAGAGCTCTCAATCTGTTCTGCTTGTCTTCATGTTCCAGGTGATCTTCAGGTGGCTGGAAGTATCCAATAAGATCCTGCAGACTCAGACTGACTGAATCTATTGGTAGATCAATGGTGGAGCTTTTCTCCTTTTTCCTTAGAGTGTCCAGACCTCTAAAGCACACAGTAGAAAATGTCAATTTCTGACTTTATACCATGATAAGCCATCTTCTCATCGCTGCTGCACTGATACTGCTTACCACCTGCTCTTTCACTGCAAGCTGGTTTATATGCAAAGGTATGTTAGTTGTCATGTTATTTGTAGCTGGTTGAATAAAACTACATTTTATATTTGCAGTGATTTTTTTCTTTTGAATTTTGCTGGTTGTGATAAGCTTGCAAGTTACACTGAACTGTTTATGCTCTCCTTTACTGGTGTGATGTATGAGTGTGACAACTTCCACACATAACTAATGTGTTGGACTTCATGTTGAAGACATGGCTTCATTTAAAATGGCTTACACACAACACAAAAGATGTAGATGAACTGAAAACTGTTTTTTAAATAAGTAATAATGGCCAGCTATATTTTACCTTAGCTTTATGTTCTTTGTGTTTTCTCTGTTGTTCTTAAGCCTCATTTAGACTAAACAATGCCCTGCAGGAAAAATGCAAGTTCTCTCAGCAATTTTTTAGTGGGTAGTATAAACAGGCTTCAGCGGTGCTGACTGCAGGGTGATCCGTGAAAATTACATTGGCAACTTAATTGCATCATTTAATGATGGCAAGTTTAGGTCACTTTGGAGAAATGCAACGTGACGTCACACTGTGGAAGCCAATTATCTGATCGCCTAATGAGGCCCAGTAGAAATAAGCAACCCTACTGAGAGGGTGCATATAAAGAATTCATTTGCAATTACAAATGGGAAGACAATTCCACACCACCATTCAATCCTATAGAGATCCCTGTAACAATCAGTTTGCTCTGAGAAGTGTGACAAAGTAACCATCACAGAAACATCAGCACTCTGTCAGTCCTCTTAAAAGAAGAGGCTTCACACCTCACATCTCCCCAGCTAGTGCTAAAAGAATTTGAGGGATCTTCATACATAAAATTATTATAGATAAATCTATTTTTTTTCTCTCAACAGAAGAAGGACTGTATATTTTGTTTACTTAGATAATGAGCTTTGAGTACACAGCCATTCTCAAAAAAAAGGTGGAGGGGGTGTACTGATATTACGGTTGTACACTCAGTTCCACACAGTAAGGTGGCAGTAAGGTTATTTTGATGGGGTATTGACCAGTCATATGATTTCTGATGAGAGCGGAGGTAAAACTTGTTCTGACTATGGTACTCGGTGTGCCTAGCCATTACACTTTTGAGACGGGTTACAAAAGGTTGTGTCTGTGGTAATGTCTTAGAAGATGTAAGGCAATGGCAATGTTTCCTTGGTGTGGACAGCTGTCTCAGCAAATTATAAGGACATTAAAGTGAAATGCAGCACTGTTCCAGTGACTTGTGTTACCATGTTCTTTCATGTTATCTGCTACCTCCTGCATTATTTGTATTATATAGTTGTGTGTGTGTGTGTGTGTGTGTGTGTGTGTGTGTGTGTGTGTGTGTGTGTGTGTGTGTGTGTGTGTGTGTGTGT
>JAPZDZ010000014.1:18795424-18805657 GCA_029783805.1 Acanthurus tennentii
GCACTTTTATTTTATTTCAAACATTTGAATGGTGCAGCTGGGTCTGTTGTGTTTACAAATGCTGTTAAAAGCGATGTATTTTCCTTCTTTCTTTATGGGACCAGAATAGTTGTTGTACAGTGAACGTGGTGTTTTTGATGTCAGTATCAAGCAAATTACATTCACATATTATTAACAACTTTTAGAGTGACAAAAAGAATTGGATCGATATCGGATCGGTACTGGTCGATCCTCGAGGCTGCAGTATCGGTACCGGTATCGGATGTGAAAAGGTGGTATCGAGCCATCCCTAATTTTTTATTTATTTATTTTTTTAAATTTGAGGTGTGAAATGTCTTGACATTTTGACTTTTTTGTAATAAGCTCAATCCATTGTAATCAATATGCTACTACTACTAATGTGACAGCTGCCTGCTGCTGTAGGGCCTGTTCTGTGTTTTCCCCCTTGTTTTGTTGCTTGTCTGTTTTCTGCAGGTACTTCAGTGGGTGAGTCTCAATTTGGGTAACCGGGAGCACCAGGCCAGTCTCCCTGACCCTTTAAGATCTGGCAGTCGAAGCCCTTAGACTTCTCTTGCCTCTCCACCTCAATCCCTCCGGCGTCCCGTTTTTGTTCTGTTGATTTTGGCCTAGCTACTTTATTTTTCGCACCTTCCAACAATACAAACATACCATCACATGCACACATTGACAGACATACTGATACTCCCACTCAAACCTCATTTCCTTCTTAATGTTTGGTTGCCAACTTACGTATTTAAATGAATTTGTTAACCTTTACGCTTAACCTGACCCACTTGTCCTTTCATGTTTTGTTGCCCAATCAGTCCGCAACTTTATGAATGAGCTAGTAAACTGCTGTGAATAAAGTGATGTAAGTGCATTTACTACGAAGCGGTGTTGTGTTTTGGTGTGAAATTGGAAGCCTTGAGTGGCTGGTTTTGCGCGTTGTGTGCCATTGTGGAGCCTTGAGTGGCTGATTTTGAACGTTGTGTACCATTGTGGAGCCTTGAGTGGCTGATTTTGTGTGTTGTGTGCCATTGTGGAGACGTGGTAAGTTGTAAAGGTTAAGTAAATTAAGTTGAGTTCAGCATTAGTCTGGAGGTTAGGTGAGTTGTGGCTGGTGTTCACTGTGCATGTTGGAACCATTTTCCCCTGTCAGGTGTTAGCAGTGTTGTCCTTTGGGCTTCACTGGTTTGTTTTTTTTCTGTGGTGTTGGGGTGAAAGCGGTAAGAGCTTTGTCTCGGGAGCATGGCCTTGGTTGTGGGTTTGTTGCCAGTGAATGGTCGCTTTCCCATACCAGCGGTCTCCAATGCATAAATACCTGCCGCAAGTAGCCACATGCAGACTAGGGGTGAGTAAGTTTAATTAGTTTTGGTTAGGTAGTTCAGTTAGAGGGGATTGTGTGCTCTGTTTGCGGTCCTGTCGGGCCTTGTGTTCACCTTGCTGTCACCCACTTTGTCTTGTGTTTGAGAGAAGTAACTGTGGGCTTTTCTCTGGTGTGTGCCCTGGCTGAAGTAGCTGAATTTGTTAAGGCTCCGTCTGAGGAGTTTTGGATAGGTGCACAAAGGAGCAGCTATTAAAGAAAGCAGATCATTATGCGGTTGAGATCTCTGATAAAAGGTTAAAGGACACCGTAAAAGGCATTTGGAAGGCTTTTGAGGGAGTAAAGATGATGATGTGTAATGCTCCGGTTCTTGCAGCCCCCCGATTCAAACGCCTGTTCTCCCTGTGGGTGGACACCAGTCGTGTGAGTACGGAGGCTGTCCTCCTGCAGGGGGGTGACTTCGGTGTCGCAAAGCCTCTAGGCTTCTTTTCCAAGAGGTTTAACTCTTGCTCGCTGAATTGCTCGGCAGTTGAGAAAGCACTGACCTTAGTGGGGCTTGGGCACACTTTGGTGTGTGTGTGGGGTCTGGTGTTGTGCCTGTGGTGGTCTACACTGACCACAGTCCTTTGACCTTTCTCAATTCTCTGGGGTGTCAGGGTCAGGGATTGATCAGGTGGTCTTTGTTGTTGCACTTGTGCTGGTTGGACATTCGGCAATTTGGGGGCTCTGGTGGCGAGCGCGTTGTCAAGAGCACCTTGCCAGTAACCCTACCGGTGGGTAACTTCCAGTGCTGATGCATGTTGTTTATTTCCTTGTGTCCTTTTTTTTCCCATTTGCTCTCTTAAATCGCTTCCCTTGGTACCAGGTTGCTGAGTGGGAAGGTGTGATGGCGAGTGCTAGAGGTGATTAAGAGCATCAGGTCAGTTGTCTCTATGATTTAAAAAAAAAAAAGTTGTCCACTGGTTAGCTTTAAGCCCAATATGGTAATGTATTTTGTGTATAGCCTATATGGGGTAAGTAAAGATTGGATATTCTATAATGTCATAGTTATGTACTTTAGTTGGGTTCCGGAGTTGGAATCTGTTCTTATGGAGGGGGGTGCGATGGCTGCCTGCTGCTGTAGGGCCTGTTCTGTGTTTTCCCCCTTGTTTTGTTGCTTGTCTGTTTTCTGCAGGTACTTCAGTGGGTGAGTCTCAATTTGAGTAACCGGGAGCACCAGGCCAGTCTCCCTGATCCTTTAAGATCTGGCAGTCACAGCCCTTAGACTTCTCTTACCTCTCCACCTCAATCCCTCCGGCGTCCCGTTTTTGTTCTGTTGATTTTGGCCTAGCTACTTTATTTTTTGCACCTTCCAACAATACACACACACCATCACATGCACACATCGACTGACATACTGATACTCCCACTCAAACCTCATTTCCCTCTTAATGTTTGGTTGCCAACTTGCGTATTTAAATAAATTTGTTAACTTTTACGCCTTACCTGTCTCTCCATTTTTTGTCATGGCTTACGAGCCAGGCCATGATACTAAATTTAATGCATCTACAGAGTTATAACTCCAGATCCTGTAAACTAAATTTTGTTCAAATTGATGAAACTGTTTACGAGATATAAACTTTTCACTTTTGTTGGGTCCCATCAGATGAAGTGCATTATGCTTTATCATAATTGTTCAATATACACATCTTAACATTTATGAAAAGTTTTTGTTGATTTGATGAAAAATGAATTTTTAACAGCCAAAGTTTAATCAGTGGCCAACTTACTCATACTTGCTTCAGTTCCTTACCCAAACAACAGATTTATTCAGCTAGGTCCAAAGATCATTCCAACCATATCTAGGATAAATACAAAAATTTATTTTTGGTTGCCTGAGTTGTGGCTGAGATTTGTAACTTATCAGTCAAGTTTGGCAAATGTAGCTTCTTTTCAAGTCCTAAGCTAAATTGAGTAAACTGAGAAAATAAATAAATAAATAAATAAATTAATTAAATTGAATTTATTTATTTTGAAACATAACAGAAATACTTTTAAAATCAGAAGGAAAACAACAAAAAAAATAGTGTCTGAAAAGGAGTAGGTGGAAGCAAAACTTATATATCCCTACCCCTTTTTCACTTATTTATAAATAAAGATGAAAACTAAATACAACTTTAAATAAATCAAGATGAAAACTGAGACAGATTCAGTTACAACTAAATATAAGTATACACACCCCTATCCCAACTATATTTACAACCCCAGTATTTAAGACAACTTGTCTTCTTCCATGTACCTTCCAAAGATCTCTTTTTTGTAACATTTTTAAAATTGATTTAAAAGTTGTGCTTTGTTTCAAACCATCACCTAACCCATTCCACAGATCCATCCCACAGACTGACATACACATACTCTTTTTGGTTGTACAAACACAACGTTTTTTAAAATTAAATTTTCCTCTTAAATTATAACCCCCTTCCCTGTCACAGAACCAATAATAAATAAATAAATAAACCTCACAAAAACAATAAGATTCCCTATCTTTTTTGATTTTACCACAAAAATAGTTATTATTATTTTTCTAACTTTATTTATCTGTATTGATTTCTGTCCTTGTACTGCACATAAATTTCCTCTTTGGAGATCATTAAAAGGCCTGTTATATTTTTTCAATTTACATTAGAGGTGTCCTTTTATTTCCCTGCATTCATTTTTTTCAACCTTCATTTTGAATTTTTTGTGAGATTTGTTTTAATAGTTTAAATAGTGTTTTATGCTAAAACCTTTCATGTCAATGATTATGTCATTGCCATTATGGTGTGCAGGTGCATGTAATGAATTAATGATCAAGGAGCTATAGAAAGCCTTGGCTATTTGTAATGGTTAGTGTGTAAGGATGACTGCATTGCTGCAGCAAAGCTTACCTAAAATTTAACATGTTTTCAACACAACATCTTTATTTTCTTGTTTAACCACACACACACACACACACACACACACATTTCCACTTCCTTAGTACTTTGTACTGCTTCTACTAAAAGATGTTTGTAGAGGTTTGATTTATGTATTAGATAGTATGGTGGGTCAGCTATGTATGTTAATAAAAACTTGTTTTGCTACACTGGTCGGTCAGCATGTCCTTACATGGGGAACAGAGCTCCCTTGATGAATTTAGGACAGTGCTGAACTGGCAGAATGGGTACAGTAAGTTTTATACTAACACAAACAAGCTCTGCATGGCTGCTCCCAATCACAGTCTGAACTATCTGAGCCATTCTTCTTCTAATTATGCTCTGAACTATTCTAATACTCACAAATATCACTGACTGTGCCTAAAGCCACTAGCGAAACTACAGCATTCTGTTCTTAAAGTTGATTCCTGAAAATCATCCAAACAAAAGACCTTTCTCTTCAAGGCTTACAAAATAGTAAAAACATCTGTATAGGGTTTCCTTGGAGAGTGCTTGTGAGAGTCAAAGCCAGCAGATAGAGTAAAGTGGCCTTGTGCAGCACAATGGAAAAAAAATAGCATCTGTACTATACTGTCTTTCCTGGAAAAAATATCCTTTTTTTAGGTACAGTGTCTTATACAACCTATATCATTGTTCCTTACTAGTCCATATCCTACCTGTATACTGGTTTTTGTATGTTAGACCAGTTTTTTTCCACATTTACAGGGGCTGAGTATTCCATCCTCAAGGGACAGATCATAGGTTGCATAGGCATAGGTTGATCATAGGCTGTGTCCCTGTAATTGACCTTCTCCATCAGAATTCTCTGTTTCATTTCACTGTAACAGAGATTAAATTAACACAAACACACAACTTCTCTCATGCTGTTTGCTTTTGCTGAGACGTCAGCAGTCACCAGTAACCATGTATTGATCTGCATTCAAAGCACACTTAGCAGGGAGTGCTGCAGGATTAGAGGGAGGGGGCAGTGGAGGAAGATGAAAGGTAGGGATGGAACAGGGAGAGAGTAGTCGAGATAGAACAGCAGAAGAGCTATGCAAGAAAAGAAGCAAAAAGCCTGGATGTCAGCTAAAAGTCAGGTCCATAAGTGTTTGGACAGTGATGCATTTTATGTATTTTTGCCTCTTTATATCACAACATTAGATTTGTTTGAAGCAATCGAGATGTGATGTTAGTGTTGACTCTCAGCTTTAATTATTTCAACGAAAATGTGAGTTAATCATAAAGGTATAAAAGGTTTTATATATCGTCCCTTTTTTAAGAGGCTTCAAATGTAATCGGACAATTGATGGACAAGCAATTTTATGGCCAAGTGTGGTTGATGAAAAACCAGGGATGACAACACCATTTTTATTTGCAACTTTTTACCAGAAATATTCATAATTAGAAGCATTCATACTTCAGTGGGGTAAAAAAGATAGCAACATTATGTATCCACACTGTAAAGTCTTTCCTTTTCAGTGACAAATGCAGACTACCTCCTTTAGAGGGTTTTTTTCCCATGCAGGGTAGAGGACATGTGCTAGCTGTACATCTATTCTAGTCCTTAGATGTACAAGTACTTTCTGTGAAGATGAAGGCAAGTGAGGTGAGGCAACACTCTGCCTTCATTGCTGCTAGTTTTTAATGTATATTTGGTTTTTCAGGACTTTAACAAAAAAAAGTAATAATAATGTTCCGTAGATGAGTGATAAGGAAGCCTTAATCAGTGACAACAAAGATGGCAAAACAACATTCTCACTTTATCATACAGAGCATCACCATCTCATAGATCACAAAAAGTGCCTTTACTGACAGAACTAAAGACTTGAGTGCAAGGATGTAATCCAAAATCTTTTTTTTTTAAATGTAAATCTGAATTGACTTTCCCAAATACAGCACTGTATGATTGTCATCATTTTTTATGATCTCAGTATTTATTAGCCTCAAACAGAACAGTGTATATCAGCTGTGAGCTTTCATGCAACATGCACAGAGGGTGTAAATGTCTTTGTTTTCAGTTTAGCCTCTGACTGAATTTAGCATTCACTATACGCTGGTTCTTGCTGTTATTTCCCTTTAGTCTTTTCTCTGTCCTTTCTCTGTTTGTTCATTTAGTTAAGTTTATCTCCCCTTGAGGAGGCAGTCAATAAAGAAAGACTTATTACAGGACGGGCCAGCACGCCACAGCTTGCTGCTGCAAAAAAGTAAATGTTTCTAATTGCAAAAGTTTTGAAAATGAACACTGACCCCTCTTCCTGACAATAATTGGCTTACATAAGGAACAGAATTCAGTTTGACTCTGGGTAGTCATTCCTTCGAGAGTTTCAGTCTGCCCTCAGTTCTCAAGGAGCTGCAGTCATAAGCAGCAGCTGTGTGCTGCCGTCTGTCCTTCCCCACTGCCCACCCAGCATAGCCACACAACACTCTGAGCTCCTCGATATAAAAAAATACTAACCAATCAAATGTTAATTTAGAATTCAACTGTCAACGCAATAAAGTCTTGAACATTTAAATACAGTTCAAGTAAATTACTTGAAAATACTTAGCTCACAGATTTCTTTTTCAGTTTTTTTTACTTCTAAATCTTTATTTAAAAAATTTATTCTAAAGGAGAATTTATGACCAAAAAAACCAACCTATATTGTTTTTTTTATAACAAAACATCATCATGACAAAATTGCTGACAAAAACTTTTACCATACACTATAAAAAATCTGTCACATATATATTTGCAACTTTTTAAGACATTTACTGAGGAAAAAGTAATTCACATAAACTATGAACATAATTAACCAAAATAATTAACTACAATCCTGTAAAGATTGGTTCAGATGTAAAGAGGATACATACACATTCACAACAACCTTCACCTAAAAATCTACCTATAAACCTATACTTACATATATGTGTGTGTGTGTGTGTGTGTATACAGTATATAATATACACATATGGATGGATGGATGGATGGATGGATGGATGGATGGATGGATGGATGGATGGATGGATGGATGGATGGATGGATGGATAGATAGATAGATAGATAGATAGATAGATAGATAGATAGATAGATAGATAGATAGACTTAAACACTAATACACATATACACTCATCGAAATTACACTGCAGACAAAACAAATTAGATAAATAAGTTTAGAGCGGAATTAATTAGTTTTTATGGGTTTGTTTTTTGTTTTTTGGCCTTTTGGTAGTAGCCCTCTACAAGCAAATCTTGAACTCTTAGACATATTATGGTCTTGTAAAGCTCATTTGTGGCAAATGATTGCTCACAAATCCAACAGAGGAATAACAACATCACAATTAAGTTGGGGTATTTTTTGTGCTCAACTAATCAGAACACATGTTCATATTCCATTCTCCTTTCAGCTCTAGTTTGGTCGCCACCAACTCCTGTTTGAAATATCTTACCCTAAAGTTAAGAAATGCTCCGCTGTGTTTACCAGCTACTTTCGATCTTTTTCTGTCATTTGCACTGGATAGGTAGTGTTTAGTGGGTTTACATTAGCCTACTCACTTACAACACCAGCATGCTATGCTAAACACCGAATAGATTTAAGAAGAAAGACAAGACAAGTGTAACAGTAAAGCAGCGTGGAATTGCAGAGTCGGTATTAATTCTCTGTGGGTTTGTCACCAAGAGTGATTCTTTTCACATTACAGTTATTTGAATAATAATATTGATTGGTGAAGCTTTAACAAGCAGTATGCCAGAACATGTTAAACAGACCAAAACACCCCAAATTAAAAAATATCTTTCCAGTGGAATATTTTCATGTTTTTGACCGAACCTTGGGAATGGAGGAATGGCATCTCATCAGTATTGCAGTAACCTTTTGCAGTGAAGGCTTACCAATTTCAAAACAGAAAAAAATGCCCTGAAAACAATGGAATCATCTCAGCCCTTGAGCAATAAGGCTACGACAAAGGCTTTTAATTTAATATTAATATGATGTATCAGGACGTTTTAGCCTATGTGTCGACTTATGTGCCTAATCCTCCCTAAAAAAATTATTCTGATGCGGTGAATTACCTGTAAGCATTAATGCGTGACTTGTTAAACAAGAGCTCATCTCGCGTCATTTCGTTTTATTATCTGACAAATATTAAACACAGAGACACAGGGTACACTTCCACTGCCTCAATAAAGCTTACTAAAGTACAGCAGATGCAGCAAGCTTCATGCTGCCAGTCGGCACCGCACTGCGCCCCGCTTCGACAACACACAACATTAGCGATTACACGCAGCCTGCATGCTGCTCAGCTTATATGGATAATAAAACGACAGTGGCTACAGCAAACACTATCTTCCTTTTCTACTCCTTCCGTTTGTCTCTCTGTCTGTCATTGTGTTTTTACAGCCTTTTCCATCCTTTCGACCTCTGTCAGCATGATGCAGAGTCACTGACCAGAGCCCAGTATCTAGAGGAGCTGTCAGCCTTAATGCGGTAAACTCCCTGCCCACACTACACACAACTGAGCAAAGAGACGCAGTAACACCCGGCACAGCTCGGATGCTCAGCTACACATTAACACAACATTTACTCACTGTACGCAGAAACTGGATTTCATCTTCGCCTTCACCTCCCTCTGCCATGGTTAGCTTTCACACAGAGACGGTCGTGCTGTATCCGTGTGTGAAATACAGACCGGGCGTGCGTGTGTAGCACTGTACGCGTATTTGAGAAGGCAAAACCAACGCACAGTAGAACTCCTCTCCCATTGGATGGCGCGCGCTTAACCAAGGAGGCGCTGCACAGGTGTGAACGTGTGCACGCGCTGTTTGCCCCCTCTCTCGGCCAGTCTATATACAGAAACATACACATAAACAAATACACGTCTGTTTCTTTATTTTTGAACATGAAGGTCTCAATACTAATCCATCAAATTTGAACACTTTATAATATCATAAACGTTTTTGAATTGTAAAATATTAACTAATAATTAACTTCCCCAGGTTTCTAAAATCCCTAAATAATAATAATAATATATCATAATCCCTATATGTATATGTGTGTGTGTGTGTATATATATATATCTCACCATTACCGAGGTATTCTCATTACAAACACATTAACTGGCACAGGGCTGTGAAGACAGGGCTGACAATGCATAGCTAAGACACTTGCTTTCTCCATGCCCCCAAGTTATGACACAGGATTTCTGTTAAGTGTAGGTATATACTAATATGTAAGTAGTAGAGAAAAGTAGTACTTAAGTAAGAAAAGTACTTAAGAGACCCATAAGTGGCATCATAATCAAAACAAATATGAATATCAAAGAGATTTTTTTAAGATTTGTAAAATCTTAAAGTATAAATTTATTACCAGTAAACAGATATTTTGGTTTAAATTTTTTGGAGTGCAACTTCTACAACACTGTTGCCACCAAAAAGTACCAAAGAAGCGTACTTTTTCTTTCATGTGGAACAGAGAAACACTTGACAAAGGCAAACAGAAAAAGTGTTGAAATGATTTATTTTAAACAACAAAGCACTTCTATTCATCCATTTTCATGGTGTTTGCAATGCCACAATCATTTATCAACATTTTTTTCCCATGTAAGAAAATAATTTGGACTACAAAGCTTTCAAAGGTTTTTAAAATTTAAGATCAGCCACAGCAGCATTTAAGACATGTGAAATGCACTTACAGTCATGTGAAAAAAATTAGGACACCCCATGAAAGCCTGTGTGTTTTTTAACATATTTGGTCATATGGATATTTAATATCAATTTTAACAATCCTGAGAGATTCAAGTAATAGAACTAAACAATTAAAACTGAAAAAAAGATTTTTTATAACTTTCTGTAAAATGTAATTTTAAATAAATGCAATTTCTGGTGAGGAATAAATTAGGACACCCCACATTCAGTCCCACTTAAAATGGCTAAAATCACACACAGGTGTATCACATCAGGTGCACATGATTAGAACATCATTACTCAGCGTTTTGAAG
>JAPZDZ010000014.1:18806238-18817384 GCA_029783805.1 Acanthurus tennentii
GACTGGTAGATGGCTACAAGAAGCGTCTCACTGAAGTTATTTCAGCCAAAGGGGGTAACACTAGCTATTAGGTGGTAGGGTGTCCTAACTTTTTCCTCAGTTAGAATATGCATTTTTGTTGATATCTTTTGTTTAATGAGTAAAACAATGTTAATTTTTGTTGTTTACCTGCAATTAAATCACTTTCTTTTCCAGAGATAAAGAAAAACAAGATCAGACATTGATATGTGAACATTTCTTAATAAAGAACTGAATATTTAATGGGGTGTCCTAATTTTTTCACATGAAAGTAAGTCAGTACATCATTCTACTCAAAAAATTGAAGCTTTTTCATAATCATGGAATGACTTAAAATGTTGTATAGTGCACACATAAAAACAAATATGTGGTGAAATCTTAACAATATGAAAATGTTAAGACCTAGTTGTACCTTAATTTGTTAAAAGCTGGCTTTTAATGCATTTTCACTGGAGGTGAATTGTAATCCCAAAGCACAAGTGCTGTGAACTCTGAATCCATTTGATTACTTAAATCATTTAGAGATCCTTCAATGCTTCTTGGTTCCCTGCATTTCCATTTGAGAATATTTAGGGAAAAAACCTCACCTCTGATTAATCATGATTCTTTTTTTTTTTTTTCTTGAAACAGCAATAAGTTCCACCAAAAATATGTTTGGTTTTCCATTAAGTCTGATTTAAGTTTGTTTAAGAGGCCTTTCATCATTCTTCAGGGTGTTTTTATCATTTTGATTGTGTTTATTATTACTGCTGCTTTCTTCACTCAATGTGAGAGTGAGAAAAATATGTGATGTAAAAAGTTTTAGATTTAAAAAAATTACAATTTGTCTTAATTTCATTTACATTCTAAGAACACTACATTGACATAATGAAGACAAGCCATTACAAAACTTCACATAGTGATCAATTATTAATACAATCCCCTCAGTTATATTAAAAAAACTAGTGAACTAGTGGCAATTATTAACTAACCAGCCAATAAAACACTGAAATCTAAATGACTGACTGATCTCCCACTAACGTTTAACTGGATACTTCATCAAGGTGAAACAAAAAAACTATGGTAAAAGGTTTAATATTTTTTTAAATTTCTGGAGGCTGATATGTAATATCAGATTTTATTATGACTGATTTGTTTAGCAGCAAAATCATGTGATAAAAAAAAGAGTAGAACAGTAATAAAATCATGGTACACTCTAAATGACATAGTAATTAATTTATTTTAAATGCTGGGGCTGGTAATTTTATCCAGTATACACTAATTGTTATATTTGTTGAAATGGTCTTTACATCGTGACAGTAATCAAAAACTTGTGAGATCTAAAAAAGGACTGAATTAGAGCCTTCATCTATAGCTGCTGTAATACCGTAAAAATGCCGACCAATCACTGTATTGCAGTCTGCTTGGTAATATGCATATCGAATGCCCCCCAGTCTCCCCGCCCATTCTCTACCTTACTGTGCACCAGTCTGCACTCAAAGCGTGTCACTGCCGCTGCCCCTGTCAGCGCTGGAGAAATGTTAATGCACATATACAGGAGAATGGAAGAGAAAAGAAGCAGAGCTCATGCATTTGGAGGGGGGCTGTGTATTTGAGAGGGCAGGGGGAGGGTTTAGATGGAGCCTTGATGTTTCTCACAGTTTGCTATCTTTCCAGAATTACCAACCCCAGCTTTAATATTTTTGGGTTCTGTGACTTTTAAGCAATAACAAAAAGAAGAATTCACCCCAGACTACAGCCAGCATCACTGATAGGTGTGATTGGTTCACACTTTGTCGAACCTATTTCAGCTCACAACAGTGATGTCATAGGGTCTTGGGAGTCTACCTGGACATCACTAGAACAATGTAGGAACTTGGAGGCAAGCAAAACAAGATTTTTTTATTGTTAAGTTACTTTTCCAGGTCTTATTACAGTACTTGTCTCCTTTTTTATATGCTTTGTTCTGTTAAGACGGCAGTCTAGAACTATGCTGCATTTTGCCACACCAAAAACAAAATCTGAATCACACAAACTAGTTAAGACACTGGGGTTCTAAAAATGAGGGGTGAGCAGTAAAATATCCTTTTACTACTGTGTGGATTGTGCCACCATTTGTTAGGTTGGTACACTGACTGTACCTCATTAACATAAGTCTTTGTCGGAAATGTAAGAAGAGCTACATAATGGAATATAATACTTTAAAAAGAAACAATGTCAGTGAAAAAGTGTTCACTGTTAAAGTGGTAAACTCCATCCTCCATGAAAAATTTAATGTTAAAATTTAGAAAAAGAACAGCAAAATGGTAGCTTTCACATGGATTTTAAACTAAAATAAATATGAACTGTGTGAAAACACCTCAACTTTCATTTAAAGATAAAAATTCAAACTTGCAAAAATCCAACAAGAACATTTTTAAACCTTGGGTAGAAATTTCTACTATATGTTTGTACCAACTCATTGTTTTTCTAGATGGTACATTTGGAATTAATTTAACAGTTGAAAAAAATTTTTTATATATATATTTTTGGTTGCCTACCTACCTTACAATACTTTTCAACTGGTAAATGAATCATATGTACCGCCAATCAAATGTCAAGAATATGACTGTATTTTAAAGGTTTCACACACCAAAGTGCTTGAGGTAAGAGCCAATTTGTTCTTAAAAATTATTTGATCTACTCTAATTTTTATCACAATTATCTGTTTTTGCCTATTTATGGGATAAATTTCTTCTAAAGTTTTTTTCTGCTAATGAAATTTGTGCATCATGCAATATTTATTCATGTATTTTCTCATAGAGATTAATATCAATCTCATTACTGTGTGTCAAGTACAAAGTGAGAGTCAGGATGTGGTTAGAGTCACTCAGCTAGGGGAAATAACCAGCTTTGTTCTACACCCGCTCTTTCGGAAATGTAGAGTAAAAAAATGTTGAACAAAATTAAAAGGCCTAGTGCCCTTATACAAAAGTAAATTATATACTACAGGAGTAAGTAAATCCATGTGTGAACAGCCACAGCGTGATCTCCAGTGGAATGTTTGAACTGCAAACCTAATTCTGCCTTAGTTGTGTCCTGCTCTGATCCACACTCACACTCTAAGCATCACTGTCATAGCTGAGTATAGGAGCAAGCCATCTCTCCACTTCCTCCACACTCATCTTTTTTCTTGCAGAATAGTCCTTCACCTGAAGACAAAAATAGAGGGAAAAAAAGTTTAGCTTGACTTTGGACCTTGAGTCCTCTCTGTTTCATATCCTCCATGAAAAGATTTTAGGATGCAGGATGAGAATGGTTAACTAAACCTGTTCCGCAGTGATCTTTCCCACAGCAAAGTATGAGGCCTGAGGGTTAGAGAAGTATAGTCCAGACACTGAGGAAGCTGGCATCATTGCCATGGACTCTGTCAAAGCAATACCTACACATACACATACAGACAAAACACACAATAAAGTTAGATAAACACACTGTTAAGGTAAGTCAATTTTGAAAAAAATCTTGGAGAAAATGTAACTGATTACAGAGTTATGATTCACCCACTAAACAACTCTAAATATTAACAATTTTAAACTGCCAAACAGCAACAACCCAAGTGCTCGACTTAACAATGGGCCACACACACACACACAGTTTGTTCAGATTTGTAGTGTTTAAAACTGTTTGGAAAAAAATCTGAAGAAAATCTGAAGCTCCAAGATGTGGAGTTGCAGTCTAAGCTGAAGCTTTAAAAACAGAGTCTCTGCTCTTCTTTGTGAGATTATGGTGGATGGACCTATGACCCACAAGGAGGATCAGGGGGCAGGCTTTCTGTGAAGAAAATGGTTCACAATATAAAGAAAAATTAAAAATATCTATAAAAAACTTCCAGCTCTCACAATTTTTTTTCTTTCATAAACAATTAAAGTCTATGTAAAGGAAATTAAACATTTTGCTTCATAACACATTATAAATGTTGGAAACTCATTTTAAAAAAGACTTAATTCTACAAACTACTGAATTTTAGACAGTTTAACAGTTTCATACCATTTTAGTATTTAAAGTTATTGTGGGTGGTCCTTAATTGGTGGCTTCATCATGCACTGCAGCTCTACCTACATAACTGCAACTCTTACACCACAGCAAAATAAATAAAACATGTATGACTAGCACTTAAGGTTATTCCACTTGTGTTTAAAATGCATCTTTTTAAATGTATCTTTTCAAGTCACTGGAATTGGCAGACCAGCTTGGTCAATTTTTTCAAGTTTTCAAGGGAGTATGAGTTGAGAAAAAGGTGGTTTGATTTTGTCAGAAGCCACATAAATGGAGAGCTGAGTCCACAACCAACTCTTACCTCTGCAATGACCTCTTCATGCTGAGGAGTTTTACAAACTTTCACTGCAGACCATTGGGGTAAAAACCACTGCTGCTGGCACTGCTACTTCAGTGGACACACACCCAGCATTTCAGAGCAGAGAAAGCTGTTCTCCATGATTTTAAAGTTTATTTTACATTTTTGGTTATATTTTTAGTTATTCAATTTTGGTTTACCAATAAAACATTCCCAAACAAAAAAGCCTGGATAAATGGAGAGGTGAAGGATCTGCTCAGAGCCAAAAAAGCTGACTCTCTATGAGGTGTCAAGAACCATACAACAATAAAACATATCTCGTGTTTTGGTGCTGATGTGTTTGTACAAAGGATGGCCCAAAGAGCTGTAACAATTGGAGATATATACATGGAGCAAAGCATTTTTATACAAGTTTTATTGGCAATTAGAAAATCAAAGACTTAAAACCCAAGTATGCCCTCAAAGTGTAAACAAGACTGTTTCTTCCAGTGAGCACTTCTATCACTACAACAATTAAAATAAATGAGCAATATTTTTAAAATAAGCATGAGAGTGAAGGGGAAATCTGATTACCACCCTGCTACATAGGTAGTTTACAAGGATTTACAGAAATCTGGTCACTAATGTGCATATAATCCTGCTTTCACTTTAAAGATTACTAAGACAGAACCACACCTGCCTCTACCATTAAATAACAACCCAACAGCATTGATGCCTTTAGCTGGAGTCATGTTATTGAAGTGGTTGATGCTCTCACCTGTTTTCTCCTGGATTCCAGCCAGGTTCCACATGGTGATCTTCTCAGTGTGGTCAGGTTGGCTGGGGTAACCAGCTGCAGGTCTGATGCCCTGGTATCGAACTCTGTGGAGGTCTAAGGCATGCAGATCTTCGTCAGAGCTGTAGCCCCACAGCTCCTTACGAACACAAGCATGAAGCTCCTCAGCAAAAGCCTGAGGAACAGACAGGTGGTTGCAGCAGAAACCAAACAATAGCAGAGGAAGTAAACATGTCATCTAGCACCTGTCACTGATTAGCACATGCAATACCAGCATTGATGAAAGGCTTGAGCTCTTAGGCAACTGTCAGTAATATACCTCAGCCAGTCGGTCAGCAAGGGCTTTGACCATGATGCTGTTATAGTCATCTCCTTGAGCCTCGAACTGGTGACTTAGCTCTTCAGCTCCAAACACACCCACAGCAAACAGGCCAATGTAGTCTGCCACATCACTTTCTACAGGGGCAATAAAGTCAGACACACACAGATAGGGCTCTGAACTGGAGCTGTCCTTCTCCACCTACACAAACAAACATACACAAATAAATATATTATAATATGTTACAAATAAATATGCTTTGTGACAGTCAGCTAACTGATCACTGTGAAAAGACACCACGCTGCTTTATCAATGCTACATATGTTCACTCTTCAGTCTTTAAGACTTGTAAACAATGAGAGAGCTTCTCAGTAGGCCAAGAATATTATAAAATTACCCAGGGCATGAAATATAATGTAATATATAACCCATTTTAAGGACTCCGCTATGAGGCAGAGTTGACTATCAGTATATGACACAGAGCCCTATTTAAACAATCTATGGCACATGGTCTAAGGCATGTTGTCTGAGGCACATGGCACAATGGCGTGTTCATTATGCTAGTTAAGCTGTGGATAATGGGGGTTGTATTTAGACACTCAATCAACCATGGGTGTGTTTTGGTGGTGACATCAATTAAACCAATCAGAGTGCCAAATGCCATTCCCTTTTTAAGCCAAGTGTGCCCTTGCGTGTCGCAATTTCAATAGTGAAGTTAGGTAGCCCTTTTGGTAGAAGGAAGCAGTTGTCATTGGATGAAACTGATCTCCTTGTGCCCCAAGTAAAGGCAGATTATTTATGGGAGGCTTTTATCATTCTCATAAAAATGTAAGACCATGAAATGCGTTCATATTATTACTGTTAAAATTATTGTACAAGACCACTTGTCTGTTTCCCTGTTTAGTTAGCCCAATTAACTGAACTGCCAGTTATGTTTTATATTTCATTTAATCACAATAGATTATGAACTTATTATGAAAAAATAGCGCCCCCCTTTTTTCTACTCAACTGGGAATTGAGTTTTTAATCAAAGGCATTTTTCTAAAAATATGAGACGAAAAGCTCATTGGATTCATAGGATTCTCCCAGTCCTGTCAGATCAACAACTCCATTTAACAAACTTACATACATGCAAGTACACCCCTGTTTAACAAAAGAGGCAAGGGAATATTGTTGTTGTGCTTCTGTGTGTTCAAAATGCAGAGTGTACGCACATTGTGGACCTGTATGTTGGCATATCTTACAATCTGAATTATTCGCTCTATAAATAGCAGGATAAACACTGCACTATGATTTTCAACTACCTTTTTGTTGGTCCATATCGCTGATGATTACTGCTGCCTCAAGATGGCAGTGTCCCATCAGTTTTTCCAGACCACACCTCATTTCAAGACCAACATGCCATGGCACAGTGAGTAGGCAAGTACACTTGCCACTGGGTGTAAAAATCATAACCACGTCGTTCTGTAACTTGCATGACACTTTTGCTCTGACAAGCCAAACTTTGCACCAAGTGTAAGATAGGGCCCGTAGACTGAACTGACAACCGAATTAAATACAACGTGAGTGGGAATGACTCTCACCTGTTGCCGTAGGCCATGGAATGTGGCGATTGGCTTTGTGTCTCTGTGCACTGGGACATCTTCTTTGTACACATTGATGTCATCCCCGTCACTCTGGGCCCGCCAGAACCCGACTAGGCCTCGCCCCTTCAGATTGCAGTTGTCAATTATCTGGTGAAGCAGCCGCTGTGCATCATCAAAGACTCGCTGAGCCTCCAAACCTGTAAGAGGCAAATGTTACAGGTATCATTTACATCTGTAAGTAACAGTATTTAACAAGGCTTGTCATATTGTAGTTTAATACTTATTGTAGCTTTCAACACTTATGTATTTAATGCACAGAAACTGTATAATGGTCATTTGCATCTGCATCAAGCCTGTGCACACACAGTACTGCAAAATTTCTTATAACTCAATTATTTTCAATATTTTTCTTCTTTCTAATTAATATTACAAAACTGACTGTTGATATCTTGAATGACCAACATTTGAGTAAAATATCACAGCAGGACAGATGTCTCCAGTATTCATACTGGAGTATTATTAGTAAATAAATTATGAGTATTATTTATAATGAACCCTGACAGAGATTGAGATCATACCAACAGTCTTGTCATTGAAGATTTTGGGGTAACCTCTGTTGGGGTATTTTCCTCTCAGCTGCCACACATCAAAGAAAGGTTTCCAGTTGATGAAATCCACAAGTCTGTTTAAGTCATATGATTCAAACACACGGGTGCCAAGGAAATTTGGAGGCACTGATACACAAAGACAAAGAAAGAGCACACCGGGTTCTTGAGGTCTACACCAAAAAATATTTCACTTTGTAGCAAAGCATTTTAACAAGGTACATTCTCTTAAACTATAACACCTCACTGGAGTTGCATGGAGTTTATATTATAATGACACAGAATGTGTAGGTATATCTGTGGAAGTATATTATTTAGTTGGCTTACCTGGTTTTGGCAGAGAGAGCCAGTCTAAATGCAAACCCTTCTCTCTGGCCTGAGAAAGAGACAGATACTGACGATCCTGGGGTAACAGAGGGAAATCAAGGATGAAGAGGAGGGCAAGGCAGTTTTAATTCATCTTATTACAAGTAAAATCAATATGCTTGGCGTTAAAATGCATGAGCAACCACGAATTTGGCCAGCTGTGAAAAAATATCTGAACATTCAAGAAACTGTAATTAGTACTAACAGTTTATTTATAGGTTTTACACCACAGGAGGATTATTAGATCAATTGTGGATGGTTCATATAATAATGTTAGGACATAGAGTTGTGATCAGAAGTTTACATTTACTTATCAGGGATGCTTATGTCATGGCAGTTAGGGAAAAGAATGATTGGCAAATGTTCCCAATCACTCTTTTGTTACAAAAACAAACTTGTTTGACCATTATTAGAATAACATCAAAGTTTAACTTTACATTAAAAATTGGCATATGTATCAGTACCTAGCTAAATACATTTACAATAATTTAGAAGTAATTCTTTTTTATTCATAATAAGATTCTATTATTTTATCACATATAATGAGACACACTGGTGCACTGAGTGATATGTTACTTATTTCAAATAACACAAACTGTAGTTCATTTTGACTAAATCCAACATACACTGTGTTGCTGACCCAAAAACTCACTTGAGCCCTAAATATGGATATTTACACTGCTGAAAATAATCCCCAATAAAAGCACCATTTTCTCCAGTTTTAGTAATAATAAAAATACAAAAAACTACAAGATAAATCAGGCTGATGCCCTCCCCCTCTAATCCATTTGCATGGAGATGTATCTAGTTAATGAGTGGCATTGTTAGCAATCATGCAATTTTTACTCTGCAAAAAGCAGACGTTGGAGATTTGATGTAAATCTTTTGAGGAACAAGAAATGTATGTCTTTTCTAAAGAGTGAATTTGAGATATTTCTCACTATTAATTCTCAATTCTTCTACAAATAACGCCTCCTTATTGTGGGAAACGTCCAAAGCCTTTATCAGGGTTTAAGCGATTGCAATTGAAACAACAATTAAAACCTGAAAAGGGTTAGTGGACATTAACAGAGCACTCAGCTCATCATCTCACCTCATACTAATACAAAGGAAGTGCACTGTGCAGGTTGCCTTATATGCTTTGCCAACAGGTTGAGACTGCTATGATCTGTTCAAAACAAAGGGTATATGAATATGGCAGTTATCTCCCCTAACAAAAGCCAAGCTAGACCCAGAACTAATACCTTCAATTTTAGATGCAAATGGCACCCCTCACTTTGATTCTAAAGATATTAATACTTTAATACTATAATACATTTATACTTTGAGGCAGTTTTATACGCAGCTGTATAAAGCGGGCCAGCCACTGGGGGCCTCAAGGATGATGAAATCCTTACTATCTCTGTTGTTCAAAAATGTGAACTAAATGCTCCCACCACTAGGGAAGAGGCCCTTTAGGTACTCAGTAGCTTAGATTCAGGTTAAGTACCTGGGCCAGATGGCCTGAGTTCTGAAATTTATAAAGAGTTTCATCAAATGCTGGTGGACCCTTTCTTGTACATGCTGGAACACTCTTTTATATCTGGTAGCCTTCTCCATTTTTTAAAGGTACAGTGTGTTGAAATTGTTGGCATTTATCAGAAGAGATTTGGCAGAATTGGAATATAATATTCTTAAGTATGTTTTAATTAGTGTATGTTTCTACATAGTCATGTTTCTGCCATAGCACAGAACGGACAAACTTAACGGTTACTATAGAACTGGCCTGATGTGTTTTCATATTTAGTGGGTGTCCGCTGGAAACGCACCCATTAATTAGAGGACGAAGAAGAAGGCAGAGTGGTTGCTCTGTGCCCAACAATTAGTATTTATGAAAGTTTTTGAAAGTAATAAGCTTATAAATGGAGGATCATAACTAATGTGCATCATAGATGAAAGCATTGTGGGATGCCAAGAAAAGAAACTGCATCAAAGCTAAACAAAGCTGGGTCCGCAGAGGGGAAAAGACAGGAGTCAACATCCGTGTTGCCTTTCCCAGATGGAATTTGCTAATGTTAGGAATGGAGTATAATGAATAGTTCCTCTTCTTTTCCTTCTTTTCTTTTCTGTTCTGTAAATTGTTTTGGACTGGTTTTCGGTGGGTAATGCACTGGGTTAAGCTGTGGTGAATTGTCCGGCAGCCTTGAAGGCATCATACCTGCAGAGCGCGAAGCGGCTGCTGTGTCGCCTTAAAATTACGTCAAAAGACTCAGGTAGGGGGCTGCCACCAAGAAGAGGACAAGATGCCAATTCGAAGTTTTGACGATCTCCACACTTGACCCACACCCACCATCGTGAATGAAACCAGTATTTATTTTGGAGTTAAACCCCAACCAAACAACTACTGAACATTAACGGAGCTTGGGCTTGCAAATCACCGCCACACTGCGTAAGGGAGCATCAGGACGGAGGCTCGCCGGCGCCCAGGTGAGCTACCCAGTGTGTTCCCATTAAGAAGACCAGTTCAACCTTTCTTCTGACTGTCTCTTTCCTTTTAGTAATAGCTATTGTGGCTATTTAATACTAGCACTGTTTGTTTACCCGGGCTATATCGTAACACTGCTAATGACAGATATATGTTTAGAGACTGACGCAGAAGTGGCCTGTTTCCTGCTGAACAGGTGCGGTGAACATTACAACCGACCATGATATATTTTCCCCTGCTGCTCATGTTTCAAAATGTAGCCGTTAGATAATGGGATATGTTTATGAACACAAAATAACATCTATGGCACTGGTCCCAGCTTTGGTGGCAATGTTAGCGGTTGTATGATTACAAACAATAATGAGGCAACCTTGTGCTATTAACTCTGAATTTATTCCCTTTCTCTGGCAGTAACACAAAATATTGTCCAATAACTAACAAAGATATTTAAGACTGGCTTTGTTCAAAATAGAGCAAGTTAGAGTAATGTTACTGTTTTTGTGTAAAAGATAAGAACCCAGGCGGGGTTTGTTTATTACAGCAGTGTTTTGCTGCCACGCAATAAAATAAAAATGCATCGGTATCACATTATAACCTTATAAGTTTATTGTTAAAATAATGAAAGTATTGTTAAAACAATACACTTATCACATTATAATTATAAGTAATTATAATAAGTTTCACAAAATAAATAGTTTATT
>JAPZDZ010000014.1:18817484-18834595 GCA_029783805.1 Acanthurus tennentii
TGTCCAGAGAACCATCGGGCAAAACTTTAAAGCTAAACTTTCTGTTTAAAAGTCTCTTTTCTGTATCCATTTCTGCTGTGTAACCGTTTGCAATGTTATTTTAGTGCCACTTCCTGAAATTGTGGGAGCTGGCAAGGCACAGACCATGCCTGCGTTAATCGTGCGTTAAAAAAAATTAGTGCCGTTAAAAGGAGTTTGAGTTAACACGCTATTAACGCATTAATTTCGACAACCCTATTACAAAATGATGCCGATTGTCAACATTTGGCAAGCAGAGACTTGCCAAACGGAAGCAGAGCAGAAGCAGAGCAGAAGCAGAGAAAGTGACGTGTTTTACTTAACGACTGAGAAAGGACAAAAGCAGCAACAGAGTCTGCTTTGAAGACAAAGAGAGCAGGTGATGGATATGGCTTAAACTGAAAATTTTAAGAAGTTCCAATGAAAAGTTTCAATTAATTTAACCACAAAGAAAAACCTACACGTACAGCAGTGACGCTACAGTCAAAAAAAGACTGTGACTGATGGCGAAACCAAACATGAGTAGTCATAGGTGTAGCATTTTCTCATTGGAAAGCACTGAAAGAAGAAAGGAGACTGAGGTCAGAAATAGAAGTCACCTTACTGCTCTTGGACAAGTTGGGAAGGTTATTTGTAACATGTTAGGAGTAGGGTTTATTGCTATTACATTAGCTGTGTTTCCATTAAAGTTTTGTGCAAAATAAAAGCAATCTTTCTAAAAATTCAACAAAGCACATTGCAATGTTCAATGAAGTTTGCTATACTATTGAATCTCTCGTGGCACTAGCCTTGTCATGTGCTTAGGAGACAGTTCCTATTGGAGTCCTGTGACTTGTCAATGCAGAAAAAAGTGTTTCCATTCTACTTTTGCAAAGTATTAAAATATATACATGTCTGAAAACCACCTCATGAGAGCGTAAAAACATTTTAGTGATATTTGAGAATTTTTTTGAAATTCACATTTCCATTACCAGTTTTCTATTTTGCGCATTTCTTATCGTAATGGAAACGCACCTATTGACTCTACGTAACTGATGTGCCACTTTAAACCAACTTTAAATGTGGTCAGTTTTCTCAGTGTTTTGGTAATTCATTTTGAATAAAGACTGGTGGCTGGTGCTGTTGGACTGAATCTTCACTACCTGTAGTATTAGTGTTCTTCCTGGATCTAATGGCTGTTTTCACGAAAGTACAATCAGGCCTTTTTCAAAGCAGATGCTGTGGTAAAAATGCAGTTTCTCAAGTTACTCTAATGTGGGTAGTCTGTTTTATCTCTGGAGGTGCAGACTGCAGGGGGTTCCTAAAAGTAAATGCAGAGGCCTATGGTGGAAAATTTAAGCATAATCAACTTTTTTTTTTAAAAAATGCAACCTGACATTTATACTATTAGCTGTACAATTCAAACGAACAATTTAAGGAGAACTGAACAACCTTCCATGATTGACTCTTACACCCTGAATTTAGATTTGACATAAGTTTGAGACAGACAGATGCAACACTGATTTCAAAAGAGGTTTGTCTCTTTGGGCCACTGGATCTAGGAAACAGAGCATGAATTGTGTCTAAATCCTTTCTAATTGGAAGTTTCCACCAGTCAGTCTTACCTTTAGGGAGTCATAGTGCTCCTGCCTGATCTCCTCATACTCCTCCTTCAGGTCCTCAAAGTACTCTTCCCTCACATTCATATCAAGGAGCTGTGAGCACTGACAGATGAAAAAAAATTGACATTTTTTAAAATCTGTTGCCATATGAACTAATATCACTCTCGAAAAATACGGTACTTCTTTAGATCCAGTAGAAGTAACAGCAATGTTAGCTGAATATTCTTACCACCACCACACTTCTGGAGGCATCCAGAACATGGACAACAGGAGAAGTGTAGCGAGGGGCAATCTTAACTGCTGTATGTGTCCTATCAGGCACAAAACACACAAATCACACACGTCAGGTATCACTATATTTATCAGAAACTCTGAGTTTAAACCTGACCTTAGAATTTACTAACTCTGAGTTTAATCAAATTGAGAGGTTTTTGGTTTTAGAATGGGCACCTGTTTCGGAGAGAAGGTTTGGTGAAAACTCAGGGTCAGTTAAGTTAAAGTTAAAGTTAAAGGAAACTATCGGTTTTTGGTTACAGAAAGCCTATTATGTGTATCTGTGGGTCAGTTAACTATGGCAACATACTCCATAGAGCTAACCTGTTCCCCAGCAGATTTTTCCTCCAGTGATCCTGAGTTTATCCTATTAAGCTAAAGCTTTAAGACTGATCACAGGTTATGAGCGCTTTTTTTTAAGGGGCTGACATTGATGCTCAAATACTCAGCATAAGTCTCTGTGAAAAGAGAGTACCCTCAAGTATTCTAAACAGTGTTCTCAAGTCTCATGTTGCTCTCAGTTCAGAACAAACAATGGAATTCTAACTCCATGTTTTCATTTATCCTGCTTTCTGACAACAGATCCCTGCTGTGTCTCAGATTTGTTTGTGCTTGTGTTACTTTGATGTTGTGGCTCCTCCAATCAGAAGTGGTATTGTAATCCCAAGTCTCTCCATCTCTTTGGCCACATGGATCATCTCATCAAGAGAGGGTGTGATGAGACCAGACAAACCAATAATATCTGCAAGAACAAAACAATTAAACCCTTTACATTAGTGCTGCTGCAGTTATGAAAGAATTTCTTCTGTAGCATCCAGTCTATAGAACTTAGCCAGGACTAATGGTTTGATGATTTTTAAATTTCTTTTATTGTAGAACATAAACCAGCGCAAAAGCTAAGCAAAAAGCAAAACAGAATACAAAATAATAGAATTTATCATCTTAACTTGCATATTGGATAAAACACTACCTTAATACATTTCTCTATTTGCACCAAAAATAATACATTTTATAAACCATTTGACACACATGAACTATAAACATAACTTGTTGCCACTTTCAACTGAAGCTAAACTCTTTAACTTGCTCTCTGTTTTATCACCATTCTCCCTTCTTCTCCTTGCTGCTAGCTTCTATACACAGTTTATTCCATTTCCAAGTCAATTTCTGGCTTGTCATGTGTATAGAGTCATTTTAAAATAAGCTTACATTTTTATGGGAAGTTACATAATAAATTATGTAATAGTAATCAAACCTAAACTTTACCTTGAGGTCATTTACACTATTAATCAATACATACACAACCACATTGAATATTTAATACTAAATGCATTAAATAAGGTCAAATAGCCATAGGTGTTATCAGTGTCTTTAAGGCAAATTATAGGACAGTTAGGCTAAGTCTCAGATAGCTGCCATGGTCAATAAGAAAAACAAAACAGTGAATGTAGGTTTAGTTTCAGCAGTGAAGGGAAAACAATGAGGTTAGAAGTCATACGATGTCAACTATCATCTATCTATGCCAAGTTGTATAATCCAGTGAATTATTACTGAAATAAACAATTGATAAAATTAAATATTTTCCTAGTTTTCTTTTTAAAAATTCTTTAAAACATAGCTGCTTTTTACATAAGCATCATACAGTCAGGTCCACAGGAGTGTAGACAGATTTTTGCAAAATAGGAAACTCAGCCTTTGGTGATGTCCATAGGTATCAGACTTCAGGCAGTCATTAATTGCAAAGATTTACTCAAAGTATTAAAAATAATCCACACATTTTCCAGTATGTTAGTTGGCCCAAATTTTTCTTGAGCCTCTGGTCAATGCAATATTTTTTAAAAAACCTTGAATTTAAGCTGGAACTCTACAAAACCAGTTCTTAACTGCTTAATTTCAAGTCCACTGGAGTGGTGTAAAGAGGCAAAATTACAAAAAAATGTTTCACTATCCAAACACAAACAGACCTGTCTGCAGGATCTAAACTATCCAGTGTACCTGCTTTCTGCCTGATGGCCTCACTCAGGATCTTATCACAGGGAACCATCACACCTAGGTCGATAACTCTAAAAAACAAGAGACCATCTTAAATCCCATAGACAACACATGCACAAACTTTCCACGTTTCTCTAACATACATTGAGTATTTATGTCATGTAATATCAAATCTTTGTACTTTTTGTTTGGTGTACCGTACATTTACAAAATCTGAGGTGATACAATTTGTGAAGAAACACTGTTGATGCCACTGGTGCTCTATTTCAACATTTTTCACAAGAAAATCATTATGTGTCAATAATTCGACTCTGCTCAAGGTGTAAAAAAACGTGCTGGGTTCAGTGGAAGTACATCTTAATATGTGGGAGTCATAAACACACACACACACGCACTCACGCACGGACTGGCCAAAATATCCTTACTTTTCAAAAAATTTCCTCAATTTCACTGTGTAAAACTCAAATGACAAAAATTGGTTCACAAAAAGATAGCTGCACAGGGGCACATACCCACCCACCCACACACACACACACAGCTTTCTCCCATAGTGCTGTATGGCTTGCAGGGATCAAAAGGCAATGTCATGCAAACTAGTACATATTTCACCTCAAACAGAGGCCAGCAGCAGATGGTATGCTACTAGTGTCTCTGCCTCCTGCATTTCAATTGCACACTTGTCACAACAAAGGCTTTCTGACTATCACTGATTAAAACAGACCTTTAAAAACATCTTCCTTTATTTACAACACTTAGTGAGCTAGAGTGCTGACACACTGTGCACATAGGATGATGTCATAAGAAAAGAACCTAATACTAAGTGGAGAATTATAGAAGAAACCTTTAGAAGCAAGTCAGTATTACCTAAAGTTGTTGCAACCTAGCACCACACCTACAATGTTCTTCCCAATATCATGGACATCTCCTTTGACCGTAGCCAGAACTATGGTACCCTGGTAGGGGTCCTGCAGACATAAGAACAGACAGTGAAGGACAGAAGAACTAGGGGAAAAATTTCCTTTTTTTTTAACATATAGAGTTTTTTTTAAATATTATATATTTATATATTAAATATTATCTGTCTTATTATAATTCTTACTCTGTATAATGTAAAGTACAATAACTACCCTAGCTTTCTTTGTAATGATGACCCAGACTGCAGGATTAAGTTTTGGGAAAATTAATCGCACACTGCCTGAGACATTTTGCTTTAATTATTAGTGACATTTTAAAGGTGAAGCATACCTCTAAAGCAACGTTATGGGCAAAAACTTGCATTTAAACTTTAGTATTTTGTTTATGCACATAAGGAAGAGATGCACTGTACAATATTATAGTATTAAAATAGAAGTTTTGATGCAGGTCATATCTTGCTAATGTAGATGAACAATCATACTGATTCAAATATGATTTTAAAAATTAACATTATGTTGACTTCTTGTAAAGGCAAATCAAAAATCTGAGAGTTTCTATGTTGCTGTTTGTTTGGTAAAAAAGGTACAAAAAATTCTGAATAGAACTTAACAATAATTTTTTAATATCTAAAATCTGTAAGCAACATGCCAGGTTAGGATTTCATTTTGTAAATGGTTTGTTTTCCCTTTTCTCCTTGTCATTGCCTTGCCATTAGTGTCTGTTGTTTGTCACCAGTGCAAAGGTCCTTTTTTGAGCTTAAGTGGATTTCGCTTATTTGTTCCACTTGTAAGGAGTTGTATTTATATTTTAATATAGGGAAATTATTATAATCTGAATGCAGCAGAGAATTTTTATTGGCCTTTTTTGAAGCTTGTGGTTCTTCCCCAGTCTCCAAGCTTTGCCTATTTTTATTTTGCTTTGTAAGAAATTATTTAATTATTTCATATATTTTTAGTGTTTCCCACAGTGCTAATTCATGGTCTGATATCATTATACTGATATTTGTAGTGGTCATTGTTTGAATGGAATCAACTAAAAGGTCTATGATCACTGTATATGATTTGTGTAAAGGAGAGTAAAAAGGATAATCACTATCAGATTGATGTTGTTGTCCCTAAGTATCCACCACTTCCCTCAACCTTAAAAGACTTTGTACAGTAAGATTTTTGGGTGCTGGTGGGTTAATTTGTTGAGCTGCCTTAACTTGGGTACGAAACTCTGGCATTGCTGTGATGTATCTGTTAAGTCCAGGTAGCTGCAGTTACTATCATGACCCAACTCCACTGAATTAAACTCCAAGTTTGAGGATTACTGAAATTTTAGCTTATGCTTCTGTCACACTTTTACCTGCCTCAGTTTTTTTTCACTGAGGAAGGGAGATGGCCTACTCCTTAGCTTCTTCAATCAACAGCTCCAGAAAAAACTGTGTTTACTTCTTTCTCAGCTCTAACCCGATCGGGCAAAGGAGTTCTTGGTTTAACTATCCTGAAAGGCATTTTTGGGCCCTGGGAAAATAAGCAATTCTCCTTGCTGAGCCCTGATGTGGTCAAGCACTCCTGCTTGCTAAAAAAAGAATCATTATTGTTCCCTATTTCTATAAAAGGTATCTATCTGGGACTCCCTTATAAAAAAAATGGTATACAAGTGAAAGGAATTGCACTTTATAGAGTTTAACTAAGATATTCTATTTCCAACTAGTAATGTAAAACAAATATGTTTCTATTAAAATCTCTATCTTTGTGGAACGATCTTGGTCAAAAAGATGGCTGCATTAAAATGCAACTAAGTACATTCATTCTTGGTTGAAACTGACCATGTTCTCAGTTGACTCTGACAATGCCATCATCTCTTCCCTTTCCTTCTCCATGAAAGGAATCAGATAGCCCACCGCCTTCTTCATAACACGAGCTGACTTAATCACCTGCAAACACACATCGTTTTGTTTTTCGTTTTGTTATCGTTTCAAAATGGTGAAAAGCAGTGGTGAGCTTAGAAATGTTTACTCCACTATCAACATTAAAAATCGGACAAAGATACATAGAAAGTAGTATGTATTTGACTTGGAACTGACTACATTTTTTTTTTGTTATCATTACCAAGTCTGAACTCAGTATCATCAGTTTCGCTTACTTAACATCACTGTCATAAATACATCACTTAATTGTTATGTTTCATTTACCAAAAAAAGGTAGAGAAAAGGGAGAGTCATCAAGGTTGAACAAAGACATGACCACAAACTTCAGTAAGAACATCACAATCCAGGCTATGCTGACTGATGAAGAGATAATGTAATATATGCCAAGCATTACAGGTAGAAGCATGAGAAAAAAAACAATAGGAATTGTTATCGTACCTGTGGCAGGAACATCTTCCCAGCTCCGAAGAGATCTCCCACCACCTTCATGCCATTCATCAAGGGGCCTTCGATGATGTGAAGAGGTCTCGAGTAGCGGTCAACCTGAGCTCGACACTCCTCCACATCTTCCACCACAAACTTCTCTACTCCCTGACAGCAAACACAAGGATGTAGCATTACATGGGGAAAGAGGAGAGATGAAACCATGAAATGACATAAACTGTTAGTGCAAATTATGTTGGCTTTTCATATGAAAAAACTTGACCATATTATCAGTTTTCTCTGAAAGTTTGAAAACAAGATGAAAAAACTAAGCCTTATAAAGACAATTCTATATAGACATTTTCTTTGTAAGATATTTGCAGCTTTTGCTGAATAGAAACAAAGAGCTAGGCAAAAAAAAATAAATAACAAAAAAGACTCACGTTAAACTCCTTCTTTCAAACAGGACAAGTCATTCAAAAGTCATTATTCATCAATTGATATCAGGTCTGGAATGGTACATGATGCACTGAGTCGTGTACAATTTAAAATGTCTTGAAAGTTTTTTATGGCAGACACACTCTACAAGATCAAAGTGAAAACAGAGCATCTGTAGTGTTTTGGATGGTAAATAGACTGAAGATTTTCAGCCACTGAATGCACAACACAAACCACTGTTTATCTTTTCACAGACACACTCATGGACTAATTGAAGTGGCAACTCCAAATGGGCAAATTATTCATTAGGAATACTTACACTTACAAACACACTTACACACATGCATGCACAAACACAAAAGGAAGAAATTTGTGGTTCACTATCTTGCCCAACAACATGCAGACTGGGAGAGCAGGGGATCAAACCACCAACTGTCCATAAGTAGACATCCTGTTCCTTTTCATGAGCCACAGCCATCCTGGAGCATTAACGTAGATCAGCTCCCCATAAATACATTCTACCTACTCTTTTTGCCACTGGATAGAAAAGTTCATTTTAAACCATGCATACAGAAAGGACAGAAATGTAGTATTACAAGTATGTAAAGGTGTTTTAATGGAATGCAGCGTAAAAAAATTCCACAATGCTTATTAACTTATGCAATGATTTGATTTCTTACCTTAATGAGAGCGTACTCTAGCCTGTTTTCTACACTTCCTTGTCTCCATTCATCTGTCTGAACCAACTTCTTTCCTCCTTTTTCATTGTTCTATGAACAACAGCAGTAAAGTCAAAATCTGTTAACAAAACTAAAGAAACAAAACCCTAAGGCCTGTGCTATGAAGCAGGATTTGAGGTTAGCAAGGTACCTTCAGGGTTGACCCTGGGTTTTGCAGGGGTAACAACAGTGGTTCATTTCTAATGCTGCACACCTCTAATCTGCTCTAGGGTAGGTTTTGTTCAAGATAACGGTTTAATACATGTAAAATCACTTCTTGCTGACCTGATAATTATACTGGAAAATGGTGTCACCACTCAGAAAAGATCCTGTACAGCTTTGTGTACAGATCATGAAATGGTCACTTAGGAGGGCAAAAGACCCTCATTACTGCAGGTGGCAAGCTTCTCATCGAAAGTGTTGCCCTGTATAGGAGGCACCCTTTCTTATTTTTTTCTTGTTGGCTGCAGGTAGTTTTAGAACAATTTCATTGTATTTTGGTTTACCAATACCCTCCTACAAGGAATAGCCCTATTTTCATACTGCCGCAAAGCTTGTCTCGGCACAAATCCAAGAACATTTGCAATTGGGTATAGTGCAAGAGGCTCTTCGTCATGCTTGCATTGGATTGCTATTTTCATGGCTCAACATGAATCTGGCTGTGTTGTAATAGGGCGAACAGTGAAACAAGGAGTGCACTGGTAAACATGCACTTGGGCAGTAAAAGTTTTATGTAATTTCTGAGGTAAAATCAAACCAGGTCAAAGTATCAACGTGGTTGACAGAGGGTTACAATTGCAAAATTATTGCTCCCACTGCTACTTCAAAAACATTTCCACATCAAACATCTAAAAATAACTGTCTTTTGTTACATCTTTGAGCTGTGTAATTACACATATTTTACACAATGTTTCCAACAACATGCAAAGCACTGAAAATTTGAAAATGTATTAAAAGTAATGGTGTGTTTCATTTTGATGCCTGTTGGTTACTTCTAGGGTAACACCAGTCATAGGGTTAGAGAAAGTTGTCGTATGTAACCGCATAATACATAAATAAAAGCATCAAACATTAACTCTTCTTTAAACATCTCTGCCTGATTTGCAAACATGGGTTTTTTAGAAGCAAAATAGCATATTTTGCGATTGGTGGGATAAATTTTACGGTTTAATATTTACAATTATTCAAAACATATTCTCCCTAAATGTGTTTGGCCAGCTGATTATTATTCGTTTTAGTCGCTGAGTGTTTTGTGTCATGAACACACAGCTTTTTCCTATGCTGTCTGTCTGTCTAATAGTTTCACACAGTGCAATCAAGTACAGGGAAACTCTGGAATCTACCTTGCTTTGTCTTGTAAAATAAGTGCCCAATGACAGGGACACCACATGTTTTAAAAGTTTATTTTTTCTTTTTCTTTTTTTTGATGAAAAAAAAGTTTACACCTATCATCTTCTGATCAGTGCCAGAGTTTTTGTTTTGATCTTGTTCCCTTTTTGTCAGCATTTTTCAAATTATTAGATATAATTATTAGACTGTGACTGCTTGTGACTATGAGCCAATTAATTTTCACATTCGCCATGTTTGATATTTTTTGTATCTGGCAACTGCAGATGTGTTGCTTTTGACATGGAATGGGTGTTAAACTTGTTTATATTTGTTTAGTATTATAAGTTTTACATATGCTGCATTGGCCCTTTATGTGACCATGCTAAAGTCTTGATACGGAAAACATGAGTTGACTTCAAGTTGATAACCACTGCTGTGTAGCTGCTTAGAGTAATAGCAACTGTTAGCCTTACATAATGAAGCTAAATATCCAAAAAATATCCTGGGTTGAATCTGCTTCATAGTACAGGCCTCTGGTGTGTTATTTATATGTACTTGTTTGTACCTGAGCATATGTCAGTAGTTTTTCAGTAGCATCGATGTCTCTGTTCCAGATAAGATTTTCACATAGTAACAGGAGTTCTTTATCTATATCATCATAGACAGGCAGGTTTCCAGCATTCACTATTCCCATGTCCATACCATCCTGTGATACAGAGAGTAAAGAGAGAACAGACAGTGTGTGGATTTATTGAAATTAGAAAGTCTGCATGAATACTAATAGTCTTAAGTCCTCTCCTCACTTGACTTGTTTTTCCTTTGTCCCCAGGAGTTTCAGAAATTTCACCTCACATCTGGTGCTTCACTCAGACCGAATGGTCAAATCATGGGAGTTAACTCCGGATGTACAGTCAGGTCCATAAATATTGGGACATCGACACAATTCTCATCTTTTTGGCTCTAAACACCACCACAATGGATTTGAAATGAAACAAACAAGATGTGCTATAATTGCAGACTTTCAGCTTTAATTTGAGGGTATTTACATCCAAATTGGGTGAACAGTGTGGGAATTACAACAGTTTGTATAAGTGTCTCCCACTTTTAAAGGGATCAAAAGTAATGGGACAGTGCTGCTCAGCTTTTCCATGGCCAGGTGTGTGTGCTATTCCCTCATTATCCCATTTACTAGGAACAGATAAAAGGTCTAGAGTTCATTCCAGGCTAGATGGATTTTCCAGGAAAGAGACCAAACTGTTAAAAAATTCAACAAATTAAGCTCAAAAGTATAAAGGTGTCTTTCCATTACTTCCATTCAGAGTGAAAACGGCTTGAACGGGGCAAGTATCTAGTGACCCTCTGAATCCACAGAGAAAAAGAAAAGCATCTATGTTCTTGTCTCGCATAAGGATTCTGGATAAATAGGCTAAATTCCCAAAAGAGTGCAGTTTTCCTTTAACTCCTCATGGCTCCTTATGGCTTATGTAGCCTTGCAGTTTTTTTTTTGCTTTTATTTTTTTAACATTTTTTTAACATTAAAGAAAAGTTTCAAATCTGTAAGCTGACGTTCCACAAGGTTAAAAGCAGTCTGCAAGTAGCCAAGGGCCTCGGCAAGGGTGGTGCCGCAACAGTAAATGACTGTATCACCAACATAGAAATGGAATTTAGCATCAGGGATGTTTCTACCAAGTGCATCCACGTAAATGCTAAACAAGATTGGGCCCAAAACAGAGCCCTGGGGCATGCCAGAAAACATATTTAACATTGTAGAAGAACTACCATCAAAATGTACACATTGAATTCTGTCTGACAAATAATTAGCAAACCAGCCAACTGCTTGATTTGACAGACCAATATTCGACGATCGTTGTTTCAACACAGAATTGTCCAAAGTGTCAAAGGCCTTGGAGAGGTCAACAAAGAGGGCTGTGCAGAATTTTTTGTTGTCCAGTGATTCTATTAGATCATTTGTGACTTTTAGGGAGGCTGTAATAGTACTGTACTGTTTCCTGAAACCAGATTGATATGGGGAGAGAATATTGTTTGTTTGGAGAAAGTCCTTCAACTGATCATTTATCAACCTCAAGGACCTTTGACAAAATGCACAACTTGGAAATTGGTTGATAGTTATTCAAACAGGTAGGGTCCCCCCCTTTTAAAAGAGGGAGGACATGAGCAACCTTCCAAATTGCAGGAATGCAATTTGTAGTGATGGTAAAAGGTTAAAAATATGTTGGAGAGGTTTGGCGATGAATTCAGCAGCTAGCTTTAAAAACTGAGGTTCTAAAAGATTTGGGCATGCAGATTTCGTAATATCCAGAGAAAGGAGAGCTCTACGCTCTAGAGAGCTCTATGTTATGTTTGATCACAAAGCGAGGTTTAGTTTTAGGAACCTCTGCATTTCTTACTGCAGCAATTACACAGTGGTCACTTATATCATTAGCAAAAGTACCTACCATAGAGTACTTGTGTGGAGCATTAGCCAAGAACAAGTCGATTAGTGAAGATTTGTCTGGGAATTTTAGATTGGGGTGTGTGGGACTCTCAATAAGCTATGTAAGGTTGAATGAGACATAGATATCTTTGAAAGCATCAGATGAAGATTTGAGCCAATCCCAATTTAGGTCACCAGTCAAAATTACTTCACTGTAGTTCAACTTGATCAAAGAGGTGAGTGTCTCAGCAGCAGCTGATGGTGTTCTATAGCACCCCACCACAGTTAGGGAAAACCCAGCTGACACCTCAAGATTAATGGCCAGGAATTCAAGCTGTTTACAGACTGATTTGGATTGCAAGACATTCACACTGAATTTAGATTTGCAATAAATCGCAACCCCACCCCTTTATTTGGGACCTGAAAACATTTTATCCCTTAATAGACATAACTTTGTCAGAACGTGATTTTGTGAGCCACATTGCGGACAAGAAGATAACATCTGCATCAGTTGATTTGGCCCAAATGTGCAACATATCAATCTTAGGGAGCAAGCTACAAATATATAGATGGATTAGACCTAGTCTAAAGAGTCTAAAGAGACAGTGCTTGCGCAGTTGGACCACTGAGCAAGGCAACTGTTTGAGGGTTTGGAATTATCAGAGGGTAATACACCTTCCCTGGTGTGCACACCCCATGGGAACTGGTAAAGTCCCAGAAAGTCACAGCAGCAACAAGCAAAACAAGGGGGGAAATGCATTGTCTCCATGTGGATTTAACTCCAAAGGGAGAGAATAGTGCATGAAAGTCAGTGTGACCTGCAAAGAGCAAGCTGCAGCTGCAGAGCTGGTAGAGGCTAGCAGTTGCAGGGCTGATTGACCCCAACTGCTGGTAGGGCATTCATTCACACAGCCTGGTAGAAACCAGCTAGCTGTTACAGAGCTGAAGGCTAGTGGCCTGGTGGAGGCTATCTGTTGCAGAGCTGGGGGCTGTTGGCCTGGTGGAGCCTATTAGCTCTTGCGGAGCTGGGGGCTAGTAGCCTGGTGGAGCCAGTTAGCTCTTGCAAAGTTGGAGGCTAGTAGCCTAAAGGATGCTTGCTGTTGCAGAGCTGGAGGCCGGTAGCCTGGTGGACGCTAACTGATGCAGAGCTGGAGGCTGGTAGCCTGGTGGACGCTAACTGATGCAGAGATGCTAGCTGTTGCAAAGATGGAAGCAAGGTTAGCTGTTGCAGAGCTGGGGGCTCGTAGCCTGGTGGAGTCAGTTAGCTCTTGCGAAGTTGAAGGCTAGTAGCCTGGTGGAGGCTAGCTATTGCAGAGCTGGAGGCTGGTAGCCTGGTGGAGCCAGTTAGCTGATGCAGAGCTGGGGGCTGGGAGCCTGGCGGAGGATAGCTGTTGCAGAGCTTAAGGCTGATGGTCCGGTGGAGGCTAGCAGCTGCATAGCTGGAGGCTGGTAGCCTGGTGGAAGCAAGGTTAGCTGTTGCAGAGCTGTAGGCTTGTAGCCTAGTGGAGCCAGTTAGCTCTTGCAAATTTGGAAGCTAGTAGCCTGGTAGATGCTAGCTGTTGCAGAGCTGGAGGCTGGTAGCCTGGTGGAGCCTGATAGCTGTTGCAGAGCTGGGAGCTGGTAGCCTGGTGGAGGCAAGCTGTTGCAGAGCTGAAGGCTGGTAGCCCAGTGGAAGCTAGGTTAGCTGTTGTAGAAACAGTCCTGAGACAGCTGGCACAAATGTGTCTCATAAAAAATAAGTCCCAGATATATTGGAATGAGGAAATCAAAAAGAGCTTGTGAGGTGTCCCATATTCATTTTCAACATTAAAATTCACAGACCTCACAAACAAGGGGGGGTTCAGGTAGCTGTCATCTTGGATTTTACCCCAGTCAGTTATCATCCCAGGTTTGAGAACTCGGCTGCTTAGAGTTATTCCACAGAGGTGGATGTGATATCTTTGTGGTATTAAGAGTACAAAAAACTACTTTTGAAAACTCTTTATGAAAAACAGTACCTTTATAACTTAGAATTGATCACACACCTTTTTTTTATTTCTTTCCTTGAACAGAGTTAAGGGTAAGATCTGTGGAGGGACACCGGATTGTCAATATTTACCTTGATAGCATGGTAAAGAAATGCTCCATGCATAGCTTCTCTAATGACCTCCATCCCTCTAAATGAAAAGGACAGGTTGGACAGACCTCCACTCACCCTGGCTCTAGGTAAAGTTTCCTATAAATATAAACGTTAACAAACACACACACACACACACACACACACACACACACACACACACACACACACACACATAGAGTATTCGTAACAGTTCAAAATGATTTCAAGAGTAAAGAAGCTGCTGCATCAAGGACTTTGAAGGCTCTCTGGCCTTGCAGGTCAATGTTATCAAGAGACTGTAAGCAGCGATACCAGAGGCCAGGACCTGTACCCATCATGCACATTTTGAAGGGGCACTGCTCTAGTTTGTGTTAATCCTTGAGACTGACAGTTAATTACCTTGATAAGTTTAGTAGCTCTGATGAAGTTGACAGCATAGTCATTGTGTTCTTCCATGCCTGTACCGATGGTGAGGATGTTAGGGTCAAAGATGATGTCACTGGGGTCAAATCCCACATTACTGACCAGCAGACTGTAGGCTCTAGTGCAGATCTCCACTTTACGATCTGTATCTGTGGCCTTGAGAGGACAGCGGACTTGTCAGAACATGAGTGTGTTTTGTTTGGGATTACGTCTTTCTGTTTGCCTACTCACCTGTCCCTCTTCATCAAAGGCCATGACCACGACAGCAGCTCCGTAGCGTTTCACAGTGGCAGCTCTAAGCAGGAACTCCTCTTCTCCTTCCTTGAGGCTAATGCTGTTCACTATGCACTTCCCCTGACAGCATTTTAGCCCTGCCTCAATCACTGAGAAGTTGGAGGAGTCAATACACAGAGGAACCTTTGGGAGAAGACAGAGAGGTTTCTGTGTTTTTCTGATTTACTGAGCAGGTTAAGTCACAAATTAGTCATTGACAGGTTGCTATACTGAATTAGACGTTTTCAAATATAAGCATATAACAAAAGTAAGGGTTAACATATCAAACAAATCCAAGTGGAAAAAATATTTTATTAAAAAAGGAAATTCAAACAAGAGAAACAAATGTGTATTTGTTCCCTAGCACAACACAAACACCACACAGCGGCAAACATACAAACCACTGGTACAAAGACATGCGCTCATTATTTGAGCGCTGCTCAAAATTGATTAACAAGAAGACTTCAAGTCAACAGCCATGCTAAAGGCTCTGTGAGGCTTTACTTAAGCACAGCTGTGCCTTAAGCTAAATGCTCATCATGCCGACATTCTCACAGTGAAAATAAAAAGATGTTCATGTTTAGCAGCTAAAATGTTTTTTATGTTCACCATTTCAGTTTAGCATTTTCAAACGCTAACATTAGCTTATTAGCCACACAACCTACAGCTGAGGCTGAGGTAGTTCACAGCGTTAGATCATAAATCAAAGGAATGGACACATTAGATAGCGACTGGATAACAGTGTTAAATAAAAGGTTGAGGATAATCAACCATTGAGACAAACACCTGTGTATTAAATTTTATGATAATTCATCTGATCATACTGATGATGTTTTTATTAGGCCCCCACTTATGCCCACTCCTAACTATGAATTTCCTTGCTTTGAGTACTGCATGAGACATTTTTTATATGACTCACAGGCTTAAGTTGCTTTAGGACACGTCACTTGCCTCACTCTAGGTACCATTTGTGACAGCTGGTTTAATCCCAAGTCATGCAGAATTTTGCAAGTATTTTACAAGATACTTTTGGGAAAGGAGATTTAGTTTTTTAATTTCTTGTTTTAACTATTTTTTTAAAGTGTCCTATCCAAATTCACAGAAAAAAAACTATGCTGCTGTGTTCAGTGTCCAACCAACACATCCACAGAGCCATGTCAAAGACATCCCCTGAGATTGAATGAATGCCCTAGCAATGGTTTACCACTTAAGAAAAAAATCTAATTAAAAAAATTGAATTACAATGATATAAAAACCTCTCAGAAATGCAACTAAATTTATTGTGAGGCAGGAGTTTGTTGGAGACTTTAGTGCTGTATACATGGAGTCAGATATTCTTGTGCAAACAAGGAAAAGCTACAGCTGTTTCTTATGAAGCATTGTAAATGAGGAAGAGCATTGCATGTACATGAGGGAAGCCTCCTTTTGCCACAGACCAACTTACCCAGTATGGTCAAGCTACATATGGAGGCTGTCCCGTAGAAGATCCATCATTCATTAAAAGTTCACACATAAATCATAAAACACATCATTTAAAATAATTAATTAAATTGATTAAATAAGGCTTTAGAAATACTTTTTCATTCACAGTTTTAAATGAATAAGACAGGTTTTTAAAACCTTGATCCTTCACTGCCTGTGTCTAAAGTGAAGCTGAATGTCTCACTAGACACTGTTCAATATACCAAATAGAATATCAGGACTCAGTGTTGCCTAATGTTTTAAATTACATTGGTTTTCAGGTGAACTCAGTGGTGGTCTATTATTTTGTCTTTCACTGCCCTTCTAATCTCCTGTACAATACTTTGGACAATATTATTAGCTGATCTGGATTCTATTATGCTATTATGAGAGATGTAAAATTTTTTTTGGTGCAAATTCTGTAGCAATCTAAGATAGAAAACAACTACCACTGTGACATTATAATTATTATTTTATTGTTATTAGAACACCTGTTATGTAGAAAGTAGTGATGGGACTTGATTAAAAAAAATAATCTAATTAATTAGAGGCTTTGTAATTAATTAATCTCAGTTAATCGCATATATATATTTGACACGAGAAGCAACATTTTTTGTCATTTTGTTGTCTGTGCTTGCTGCAAGTTATTTGGCATTGAGGTGGTATCCGAGGCTGGAAGAGCTCCGGTGATAGGCATATTCTTTCTTACACAATTTGTGCACATATCCAGATTTTCACCCAGTAGTTTTTTTTCCCCAACAACAAACCAAGCAACAACTACTCATCTCCTTTTTTTTTT
>JAPZDZ010000014.1:18837308-18848828 GCA_029783805.1 Acanthurus tennentii
TCATGTGGGAATTGCTTTCAATTGTTGGGTTCCTATATATCTAAAATATAAATGTATTTATAGAGTGTGGTCTAGACCTGCTCCATGTGTAAAGTGTCTTGAGACAACTATGTTGTGATTTGACGCTATATAAATAAAAATGAATCGAATTGAATTAAATTGAATTAAAAATCATTCTGTGTTATATTTTTCTGTGTAAATATCCCATGTTACAACGTGAACATCTGCGGCTTATAGACAAGTGTGGCTTATATATGTACAAAATCTTTTTTCTTTTTAAATTGAGTGGGTGCCGCTTATATTCAGGTGCGCCAAATAGTCCGGAAATTACAGTAATGAGGAATGAGGTTGATGTCTTACATGGTAAGTCTAACACATATCATTTAGAGTAGAAGTAGTGAGTTAATTAAAGTAGGCACATTGTTTCTTATACTGGGTCATCAGGCTTCAATCCATTTTTAATTTCATTTATGGCCCTGAAGAAATCTGTTTTTTTCTGAACATGGAGAGAAAAATTAAAACAAATTTAAAAGAATATTGCACTATTATCCTTGTTAATTTGGGACAATGGGGATATGACCATTAACTATAAAAATTGACAACATGATAGCTCCTTTAAATTAAGCCAAAACATATCAGT
Source organism: Acanthurus tennentii (assembly GCA_029783805.1). Classification (NCBI taxonomy): domain Eukaryota; kingdom Metazoa; phylum Chordata; class Actinopteri; order Acanthuriformes; family Acanthuridae; genus Acanthurus; species Acanthurus tennentii. Next base: position 18,837,949 of record JAPZDZ010000014.1, read on the forward strand.
CACCCTCTGGTGTCTGGTAGTGGTGTTGGTCATGACTTCACCCCTCTTCTACACTGTTAGCAGATGGGACATGGGCCAAACTAAATAACTGAAGTACCTGTCAAATACATTTTACTTAAAATAGGTTAGGTCATTTAAGGTTTTTCTTAGAACACACACTGATGTATTTTCAAGTGTTTTTTTTGTTTTGTTTTGTTTTTGTTTTTACTAATGGCTTCATTCTTGCTAGCATCTCTCAGTCTCCTTATTCAGCTTTCCTGGAATTCAGGTCCTCATTCTCCCCCTTGCTTGATGAGTCAGGAAGAACTTTAAATGTTGTGTTATTAAAACATACGTCAAAATTTTCTAGGTATCATACCTTTGAGAGAAGCTGTGAGAGCAGTGAATCTACTAGAGCTGTCAAAATGTTGGCTTTGCAACACAGAGCTGACCATTAATGGGCAAAAGGCTTTCAGACCTGAACAACATAAACCCACCAGTTGTGATGCATATACCGAATGTGCTGTACAATTGTCCTGTAAATGCTCCTTAAACCTGAATAATACAATTTTCTTTTGGACTAAGGCCTGATTAAGAATATCCAACAGAGTATGTTATTTTCATAAACCATATAAAAGTCAAAAGATACATTCAGTAAAATACTGTGTGTATGGGCACTTTCTGGACACTCATATACTTTACACCTCTTTCAAGGAGGCATTATACTGATGCACTGAAGCCACTTATCCTACATCACATATATTGTAGCATGTTTTTTTTCAGATTGTTTTATACTTACATTTGAGTGTGTCATCAGGTGGCAGCTGTGTGCTTTTAGAAAAGGTATGTGTGCCTGAACATGCATTTTATTAATGAAATAAATCTGTCAAATGTATTTCCCTCTAAAAAAAATCACAACTCTAACAAAATAAAAATTGCTCACAAGAGAGAAACTTAATTAATTAGAACTTCATTGCTAGGGTGGGTATGTCACATCACTGATTAATAATGCTCCCTAAATGGGCACTACTGACAACCCAGAAGATGTGAATCACCCACTGCAGGGCCCTTCTGTCCTGGTCCAGGCCATTTTAAATCAAAGATTAATGACTAAATGTTACCTTTTCAGAACAGTGCATAGAAAAGTTGCAGCTGTGTAAAATCCACCACTCATCACTGGAAGTCAGCCAGCTGATTATGGCATATTCTCTGGAAGACTTGGAATAGAGTGAATTTAGTCCCTCTGTGGCCTGATAACCTTTTTCCACACGTGTAACTTGGGTGAGCTGGTAGGATACCAGTATATAATGCTTTATGGCACTCAGTCACATATGAAACTAGCGATGCTTTTGGTAAAATTGTGTCAATCTGTTGAGAAGCATGGTTTTGCCAGAGTTTCATGAAGTAAACCTATAATTGGATGCAAATACATGTTTTAGAGCTTAAGCGTGCTAGAAAACTCATGAAACTTGCTACGCACATCAGAACTGGTATAAATTTACATCTAGGCTATTAGAGGTCTAAGGCATCTCTATGGTAAAATAGATCCGTACTTCCCCTTAAGAGCAGCCCCCTTGACCACTTTCATGAACGTGTATGAAATAAGGTATGCATGTAAATCATACCTAGATCTACAAAGAAGCCTGTTGGTGCCATAGACTAAACTTGAATGGGTGTCAGCCATTTTAAATTCTGATATGTGCAATCTTAACAGCTTTATGATTTGATGTTGTTAAAAGCTTTTGTTTTCATTAAACTGCATGTCTATAGGTAGTGGCCATTCTGCATGAGTTTTCATGAAACAAGACAATACAAATTTTCATGTAAATAAACTTACTGTTTGATAACAGCTCTGGCCTGAAGATTTTCTCATAGTTAGTTATGGTCCCACCTTCTAGCAACAGGAAATGACATGTCTTGTGTTTTTTTTAATGTTTTTCTTCAAGCAAGGTTAGGAAATCTACCCTAGGTCTGGTCAGAAAAGCCTCACGACCTTGATGATACTATATTGGGAAGCATTTAAGTTTTCAAGTTTTCCTTGTTGCTGTTGCAAACCTGCAAATATAAATGATTGGCCATGAAGTAAAAAGTTGTTGCTGAGGAACAAATAATGTTTGAAAACTAGCATAACACGTGTTGGAAGTGTCACATATTGATACCTGAAATGATTCTCAAATTAAGTTAGGCACAATGGCTAATGAGCACTGCCTTTAAATGTCAACAAAGTAACCCTCACATTGTCAATAGTTGCTGCAGCCATGATTACACATCACTGGACATGAAATGGTAAGTCACTGCCTCTTGAGTGTGCAGTGTCAAAACTGCACAAAATTTTACAAATCACATCTAAGGGACATCAACATGCTGTCATCATCAAAGGATTTCATAGGAATTACATCAATTTCATAGTGTGGCCTTCCATCTGCATGCATGAACATTACACATTATCGGTGGCTGTTCTCTAGTGCCACATATTAGACACAAGACAGGACACTAAGCACTTTCATGCGGCGTACAAAACAAAAAAAAATTCCCAGCCATGACAACAAATTAGCGTCCAATGAGAAGTGGTGATTGCAGGGGCGGACTTACCATTAGGCAAAACTAGGCCCAAGTTCCTGAGGGCCCCATAAAACTCCTCATACACTTATGGTTAATACAGTTGTTACTTATTTGCGCACATTAATTATGTTTTTGATTAAAATCCTTTCACTAAAATGCCAGCAGAATGCTTATTGTATTATGTGTGTCTCGGGGCCCCCCTTCAGTCTCCACTACATTGGATCAGTCCATCTTACTGCGCATGTGCAGAAAGGATCCAGGAAGACAGTAGCAAAACAAAACAAAAACCCACAACCGGCAGCAAGTTAAACGATGCCGTCGACACCTGTTGCGGAGGGTCCGTCGTGTGGAGATGAACAACTAGTGAGTATCAAAACTGAGTATCAAAATGGGTGATCCCCCCCCCCCCCCAAAAAAAATCATATTGATAAGTATTCCTTTATCCCGTTGAAGACAGGAAATCTTACGCGTCAATTTGAAATGAGCTTTGAATTTCGTTTCTATTTGATTCAGAGGATGAGAAATCAATTATTTAGGCGTTTTTTTTTTCATGTTGAACTTGCAGGAAAACTTCAGGCTTTGGGAGGGTCTTTCTAAAATCCCCCATAAGTTTTACAGGTAATTTTGGTAGGTGTTTTTAGTCCTTAATGTGTTAAGTCATGCATTCAAAAAAATAGAAACTATGTAACTTAAGGAAGTTATTAACAACTTGTTTTGTGTGTTGTCTTACATTTCAGAGGGCCCCATACCTGCCTTTGCCTTGGGCCCCAAATTTCTAAAATCCGCCACTGGGTGATTGCCATCCATCCCTTGGTGAGTCTTAAGGGCCTCTTCAACGCTGCTTAGACATTTAATTTCAGTAGCGTAATGAAAATGTCTTATATAAAAAAGATGTATTTTAATCTAAATTGGACATCCATGTAAGTGCTTACCCTAGGTGATGACATATTCTTTGATAGAGAATGCAATCCCTTTTCTGATAGACTGGCCACTTTACTTGATAAGATCCCTCATCAAATTGTTTTTTGCTAAGTTAAACATAGCTATGTTACCTCTGCAGCTAGCAGACTGGAGTGGTTTGTTTTTATTAGAGTATGGCTAAGGCCGCCTAATTCTGTCAAAATCCAACCAAGTCACAGAGAATAGTAATTGAGCCTTGCCCATACCTGACAGTCATTCTGTTTTTTTGTGTCTGAAACTGAGACCAACACAGTTTAACCTGAAGCACTGAGTTTGTGTCATGTGCACACAATTTATGTAACTATGGTTACAGCCTTTTCACTCAGCATACACATTTATGGTGTTCAGTGCACCTGGTAAACATAAAAGCTGGCTGAATCCAATCTGAACCTTAAAATAATTTCAAAATATTTGTAATACTGTCCTGTCCCCGTCAGATACCATCAAATACTGTTGGGCACAGGTCTTCCAGTTCATGCCTCTATCACAGGAGCTTTGGACAGCCAATAGGAGAAAGATTTGATTTCACAGGCCAGTTTGGGGAAGGGGGATGAGACCCAGTTTTTCTATTTTTTTCTCTGGGTTTGCAAAAAAGAAAAATCCCATTCACACCGTCGGTGTTATGAATATCTCTGTCCCTGCAACAACTCAGAAACAGTTGAAAAGATCACATAAGCATGCTGGGCCAGTATGTGGCAATAATGTGTAATCGGTCTATCAAGTCAAACACCACTGCAGAACTTTTTGCACACCCTAAACTTGCCATGCGCAAATTGAGGTAAATAAAATACAGACAAAATGAAGTTTTTAAAAAATGTCCACCTTGGAAGGTGCATTTAAAAAATTTCGTTTTCAATTATGTCAGACTCTCTTTGCATGGGGACGGGAGGCTAAAGCCCTGAGGAAAAAAAAAATCCACATGTAGATGGACAGGGCAGAGAAGAAGAACACTGACTAAGCAAAAGGGAAGACTTCATTTTTGGCTGATTTGATAACAACTGTCACAAAATGTTGCTTAAGATCAAAGCTCTAAATGTATAAACCACACTCCTTTCTGTTGTAAAATGATAAATATTAAGGAATGTAAAACATAGGCATTTAATCCAAAATACCATGTAAGCCTGAAAACCCATTTTTCTAAACTTAAGTTTCTTTTTGATCTAAGATAAAATTGCACAAATTAAAAAAATTAACAAATAAATAAAAGTTGATACCAATAGGGTGAGATTTACCTTGGCATTGGCAGTGTCAAAGATGGTCTCAACCAAAAGGATGTCCACGCCTCCATCTAATAAACCTCTGATCTGCTCTGAGTAGGCTTCCACAAGTGCATCAAAAGCTGGGGAAACAACACACACACACACAAAATTAGTGAATTTAATTACTAACTTTTTTTAACATTACTATAATACTACTAAGTATGTTGGTGTCACAGAATAGTTTTTTATCCAGTAGACATTTATATGGGTCATGGTAAGAAAAACACAGGGGCTACTTTTAATAATGCTTTTGTTATGTTTAAGTGTACCAGTTAGTCATGGCCTAATGACAGTGGCCATGTTTGGAACAGTCTATTACATACCATCGACAAATACAGTACACAGTTGCACTGGATGCAGCTTGTCATAGTAGGAAGCAGTAGGCCTGCACGATTAATCGTTTTAGAACCTCGATGTAGAGTCACCCTTACATGCCATTTCATTTCTAAATTATGTTGATTTTTTTTTCCAAGAGCCAGCAGCATGTGTCAGAGTTGTAGCAAGAGCTCCAAGGCTTCTCCCTTATCCTATGACAAAGGGCCTTTTGGTCACGCAATCCACGGCACCAGAATCAAATCAGTTTAGTTGAAAGTTTCTGAGGAGGGACTGCAGCATTGCCGAAATAACGTTAATCGCAAGGAAAACTCAGTGAACAAATGAACGCAAAATGGATGTTGCTGAAGGCCAGGTAGAAAAAAAATCTTAGCAGAAAATTGTGATTTCAATTCAAAGCTAAAAAAATCGAGATTTATATTTTTTCCTGAATCGTGCAGGCCTAGTAAGCAGCATAAACTCTTAGACTTTTGGTTTTAGAACACAGAAGTAATGAATAGCACTGATAATGGCAAAACACTGCTACAGAGAAGCATTTACCTTAGAATTGTGTAGTATCTTTCTAATTATTGGAAGGATACAGAGTTTTGTTGCATTAAAATTACTTTGCTGTGAATGTCACATGAGTTTAAACTACTCAGCATTCACGATACCAGGACCCTGAAACTGTAGCAGCTAAACAAAATCGAAACATCAGTTCAGTATTCACGCTCTTTTTGTGCTTTTCCTGCTTTCAAAAATCAAAGTTTTTGAAGCAAAGAAGACCTTCTGTATTCCCAATGTGATTTCAATATGAGCGTTGACCCTGAGTTAAAACATATTCTATAATACAGCATGCAAATCCTTTTATAGACAGATAAGTTACTTTTCCCAATAATGTCCCTCAACATAAGATTGAGAGTCTAGATGGATCAAGCTGTCACTAAACTTATACATTTGAGATGCTAATTATGTTCAGTTTGCTGACACTGTCATAATAGAGGTGTAACGATAGGTTTCTACAACGATAACATACATATCATTTTCCATGGTCCCGATATGACTCAATATCTTGAAATCAAAATAGCAACTTTTTTTTTCCTCAACCAAAATTTCCACCAATGTGACTGTGAAATAAATGCCTGGATACCAGACAGGGCAAGTGAGGATTCCTTTAAGTTTTTCTTATTAGGGAAAAATCAATTATAGTTATAAACAAGTACACACAATGATTAATGGTAAATACATTCACCTTTAAAAATAATTAATTGTCAGAGCATACCTAGTCCTTGCCTACCGAGGGTGTGTACCTGTGTAAGTTATACACATCAGCATAAAATTTTACCTTTCAGCTGTTCCAAAAACAAAAAGGATGTTTTTCTGCCTTTTCAGCTTTATAACAGTAGGTGAATGAACTGGAGAAAATTTCACTGTGCAGTACAGTCTGTTGCAGCTATTTGAAAGATAACGGAAATTTTAAGGTGGAGTGTTTCCCCTCATATCACTCAGTGCATGGGTCGACGTCGAAAATCAATCAAGTCACCTTAAATTTTAAGACGATAACTGACCGTGGTGTTTGTTTTTACCATCTCTCCAGCATGACATATACGCACTTTAGTGATGATCAGATTTTCAAGTGCTCAAAATAATGCATAAGAATTTCAACCGGATTATGCAAACTGCAATATTCTATTTCCTCATTTTGAAGAAAAAAGTCCTGGAGTGCTGCTCTGATGCACTCTGACAGAGCTACACCTTTGCCGATGATGTCATACACAGGGAGAGTTAATTGGATTAATGTTTAACATATCTTTATGATTAAAAGAGCTGAAAAATTAATCTTTATTAAGTTTTTCAGGCTTAAATACAATGCAATTTTTTTTGCTCATGCTACAATAGATTATTTACTTTGATTTCAGATCAATACATCCCCAATGAAGCACAACTTGCCAAGCAACTATAGATGTAGTTTGATCATAATATAAATCAATATATCGATTTATAAGATGAATCGCCTATGTCATGGTGAAGTTAATACACTTATGTTTTTATCTTTAAAATTGTATTGCTGTTGGTTGGTTGGTTGTTGTTTCTGATATTCTGCTGTCCATAACAAGTTAAACTGCTCAGGTCACTTAGCGGATCAAAGTTTAATGTTGTTCTTTCCATAAAGTCTTACACAAGATTTATGCCTTCTTTGCAGGTTGGCTCCTAGAAACTCTGTGACCTTTGGAACAGCACATTTTTAAAATTCCTTGCACGTTCGTGGACATGATTAAAGATCAAAAATCTGATAAGTCATCTTACTTATGTTCCTGAAGTCAGGTCTCTCCACAGATGGGGATACAGACAGAGTTCTATTGGTAGGACCCATAGCCCCAGCCACAAAGCGTTTACAACCTGATAATGTACACAGACAACAGCTGGTGTCACAAAAAGGAATCACTAAGTAAGAAATTGGACAGTTACGGACATGATAGGGACATGCTTCAATAATATAAACACTCAGCTAACCAGTTTGCTTGGTGACTTCATCAGCAGCCTTCCTCGCCAGCTCTGCTGACACCCTGTTAAGGCGATAAGCCTGTAATACAAAACACAACACTGCATGTACATTTTGAAGATAAATGAGCTGGGAGCAGAATAAATTACAATATCTTTTTGTAATTGTATTGACTTGGTAATAGCCTTATTTTGTCACTGATAAATGGCTTACAAAAATGGCAAATCGCTTCTAATTTTGCACAGGTGGTATAAATATAGCAATACTATACAATATACAATATAAAACACCTACAATCAAGTATGGATATGAGACATGTTGATATGCATTAATATTGTTATGCAGTAACTCTAACAATAGAAAAATGAAAGAGTTAAAAAAGGCTTCTTACAAAGGTATGGCCATTTGTAGACATTGAAAAGAGCAAACTTGAAGCCTAACTCTAATACAAGCCTAGCTCATGTAAAAACAGAGGGTGCCCTCTGCAGTTGACGTTAATGATGGGCCCAGTCACTATCTGAGGACATGCACTTTCTTAATTAGTTGTTAATAAACTAACTCTGGTCATCCTATGTACTTAACCTTTGTCACTACTACCTTGAGAGGATGATTGATCTAAAAGGCTCAGAAATCATACCATGCTCTCTAGTCCATAGTCAGCCTGAGCAGTGGAAGTGCTGCTGAATGTGTTGGTCTCTATGATGTCAGCTCCAGCCAGCAAGTACTCCTTTAAACACAAAAGAGAGCAAAGGCTAGATAGTGGACAGTTTTCAATAGGAAAATTCATTTAGTAGACAGTAGTCTACGGCAGTGCTTCTCAAATAGTGGGGGGGCGTGTGACCCCGGGGAACATGCATGGCGAAACAACCGTTTGCTTTTTCATTGCCTTATCAGAATAAAGTGTAATTGCACATCTCCTACAGTACGTCGCAGTGGCGCTTTCACACTGCTGTGTCTCGGGTGATGACTGTTTAGCACGACATTCTCTGCTCTTGCTGCACTGAAGACAAAGTACAGATTCCAGCAAAACATTGAGCAGGAGCTGAGAGTTGCAGTATCATGTTGTTGTGCAGTGCAAAACGTGCTCATTGTAGCCATTAATCCTGACTTCATCATTTTGATAAAAAAAGGTAGGTTAAAATGTTTTATATGTTGTGCTCCTGAGGTAATGGTGCTGATCAATTTTATTTATTATTTATTCATTTTATTTAATTTTATTTAAGTTTATTTTTCAGTATTAAATGGCTCAATTCAGGCATGAAAATCACTCACCTTTCGGCAAAATTTGCCATTTTGAAACCAAAATAGGTGACCTGTGTGTATTGAGTAGATCTGATGAGAAAATATTTTTTGGGGGGATATGGATGGGACATGGAGGTATACCAGAGATTATCAGTGAACTGCGAACATGTGCGCGCGCCTGAAGGGAGCCTTGAATTCGAAAAAACATTCTCTCTCCAAACACGAGCGCATGAAAATATTAGCGTGAAGGGCCTCGCATCACCAGTTTTTTTCTCTGGGACGGGAGGGGATACTGCTACCTCATTGGTTTGTGAAGTGTACAAGCAGTTCGCTCATGCAGACCAAAGCAAAGGTGAAAAGAAGACGCCTCGCCGATTTGGAAAGTGGAATATAGCTAACATTAGTTGCCTGACTGAATTTGGTGAGTGATGGTAATGTTATTTAGGAATGTATCACCAGGGAGTATACAGTACTATCTTTTTCTTGCACTATTTTGATAACTATTGAGTACAATTTATTTTTTCGCCACTATTACTCTATTAAAGTTGTGCTGTTGCGCATTTCATGAGAGAAGTTGTCAGTCTCATTTCTTATATAGCATAATGTGACCATGTATAGATACTTTATTATACATTCATACAGTCTTGTAATTCTACTTGATTTTTCTCTCAAAATGCATCAGATTGATGATTGATTTAGATTGAATTTATTTATTTAGATCTTCTGAATCAAATTTAGGTAATCAAAACAAAAAAAAAAAAAATCAGGAAAATCACATTTTCGTTAGGCAATCTCTACCAACCAGCCAGCTGAGGCTGCATTAGAATGCTGTTTGTTGATTTCAGTCAGCCTCACAAACTCCCTCAAAAACCTGATTGGAAAACTAACCTCTTTTGGCTTGACTACCACACTCCGCAACTGGATATTGGACTTGCATACCAGATTGTATCCTCCTCACCTTTTTCACCCCAAGTTGGGGTGAAAAAAAAATTTGTTGGTTAAAAAATGTTTATAGTTTACAGAAGAATTAAATTTTGTTGAATTTAAGGCAAATTGATGCACTTTAAATCTTTTCTGGTTTGGACTAAGAAACAAGGTTAATTAAGTAATTCTTTGTTGTAGGTGGGTCTATATTTCTTTCTTTTTTTTTGGTTTTCATTAATGTTAATAAGGACACAATATTATGCAAAGGTGTATTTGCAACATATTTATAGACAAATGATACTATTTATAGTCGTGGCGGAGGGTGGGGGGCGCAAAATGTTTTCTTCATACTAGGGGAGGCTTAACAGAAAACAATTGAGAAGCACTGGTCTACAGTAACACGTGGATCTTTGGGATATTGTTAATGCAAAGACTTGTTGACTTGAGTATATAAAATGTCATTCTGCACTGCTCTGAGTAACTGTGTAACAAACTCATTCACTTTATTTGTTTTGGGATGGTGGCAGAAATCTCATGCACAAATATTTCAATATTACAGCACAAAAAAGTGATAATTAAGAGTTTGAATAATATCACTAAGGATGGTATCACAAAGTGATCCAAAGAAGTCTGGTTGAACTGACCTCTCTGGATAATGTACCTTGTGTATTTTGTAAATGATATCAGGCTGTGTGATACTGAGAAGGTCATTGTTGCCCCTCAGTGAAACAGGATGCTCTTTAAATTCTTCCCCCCTGAAATCTTCCTCTTCAAGCTTATGCTGCTGGATCATTGTTCCCATACCACCATCCAAGACCATAATCCTTTGCTGCAGCACTGCTCGGAGCTCTGCCTCTAATGGACATCTACATCCTGGAAAAAAAAAAGAACTTTAGATTTATGAGTAACTTGCAAATATATAAAAATATTCAATAAAAAAGGAGCTGGCAAAGAAACTTTACCAGAAAAAAATCAGCAATAACGTTAAATGGGAAAAACTACAACAACACCTTCTACTGGTTTTACTGTTTTAGTTAAACTGCAGATTTCTTACATTGGTTTATTTAGATTGAATTTATTTATTTAGATCTTCTGAATCAAATTTAGGTAATCAAAACAAAAAAAAAAAAAATCAGGAA
>JAPZDZ010000014.1:18859204-18876052 GCA_029783805.1 Acanthurus tennentii
CACTCCTCCATGTATGTTAAATAATTTTATCTTTTTTAAACAATCAATTAATCAATCAAGAGGGAACCACATTTTAACAACTTGTTGTATAATGACAAATAAACTTCCTTGTATCCTTGTATTCTTGTATCCTTGTAGAAGATGGCTACACTGTGATCATAAAGGGGTGTATGTGATCAGCAGTAAAACTTTAGTAGGCTGATGCATTTTAACCTTGCTCAGTTGGTAGTAAGGGGCCTAATGTGTACAAATAAAATAAAATAAACCCAATACCAACAACATCAATGAATACAGGGCAGGATGGATCCATTGATTTGTACAGTTTGCACAAAATTCAGAACCTACCATCTGTATGTGTCAGCAAAAATCTAGACTGAAAATACCACATCATGTTTTTCCAATCCTCCACTGTCCAGTTTGTATGGCATGAGCTCTAACCATTCAACAAACAAGGATTCCAGGCTGTTTGAGCTGTTGTCTTCTTCCTTTTAGACTAACCAGTCTGATCATTTTCATAACACGTCTCTCATTAACAAGGAATTAACAAGGTCCCTGCGGAACTGTCAGTCACTAAATAGAATAATGGCCAGTCCCTCTAGGAATTCGCGATGTTGCGATCGCAACAATTGACGAAAATTCAACCACTCTCTGTGAATTCTGCGCGACCTTGCAATTTTGTCCAATCACCGCGACTTTTCCGCAATTTTGGCCAGCCTTTGTGAGTTCCACCAATCATAGCAGTCCCCTTCACAGTAGTTGAAAGATTAGAAAAGTGCCATACAGATAATTTACCAACAATCAATCCATGCTCAGAGTCACTTTAGATCACATCTCCTCCCAATTCTTGGGTTTGGCCTCAACAACTGAACATCTGGATCCCATCAAGTTGACAAGTAAATAGAAGTTTAATACTGAATTGATGGTGAATATTTAAGGCTGATGACAAAATCACTTGCCACTTACTACAGATTTGTTTTGTTTTTTACATGTTCTGATGCTGTTGAGCTAGAATTGTAAAATAAAAAAAAAATCAAAACAGCCATGCTAATGTATCAATAAGGCTCAAATTTTCACCCCAGTGATGTGCAAAGTGAGTTTATTTCATGTCCCTTATATCTATGGCTGTAAAAAAGAACAAAAAAGAAAGTGACCGCAGCTATTAATTGTCTTACATGCTCTGCTCGTCGATGTCTGTGGGTTCCAGGGTGGCAGAGTCGCTGAACAGGGAGACCTTACTGGCAGCCATCTTGACATCCAAAGTGGCATGTGTGTCAATGAGAGACTGGACCAGCTCTGAGGCAGGCCCCACCTCCTCCTAACAAGAGGAAATAAAACAAAATCACCTAAGGTACAAGCAGTTCTTTTAATCTGATTTCAATTCAAATTTCAGCCAAATTTATGAGTCAGACCTTATGTTGGCGAATACAAGCACAAAAGTTACACAGTCAGAAGCGTGCAAAAACTAAAACTCGAATCTTTTATGTGTAGAACACATACCTGCTGTTGGTTGACATGGTTAGCGGGAAGGTCAATATATACAGCATCCTTGTCGTATACAACCCCCCCAACCCCAGCCATGGGTGCATAGAGCAAACGCTCCTTCTCATTCAGTGCTCTCTTCTTCTGAGCATCTGGCAGGGGACATGGATCGGGCAGAAAGTTTACATCTGCCACCTGAAAGTCTCCTACACCTGCACGGAGTAAATTTTCACAATACATTTTTTAAATGTGCCCACAAAAAATAAATCAGTACCATCTGCAAAATTTCTGCTTTGAGCAATACGATGTGCCATGTAGTCCCCTGCCTTCGCCCTAAGTCGGCTGGGATAGGCTCCAGCCCCCCCGCGACCCTGCAGAGGATTAAGCGGTATAGAAAATGGATGGATGGATAGATGTGCCATGTAAAGTTTTGAAATTAACTTGCACTGTGCCAGTCACAGGACCTACCCTGGAAAATTGTCTTTCACTTATAACTTAACACTTATAACTTATTAATAATAATAATAATAATAACAATAATAATAATAACAACAACAACAACAACAACAACAATAATAATAATAATAATAATGTAATTAATAAGAATAATAGAAGCTTTATTGATCCACTTGGGGGTAATTCAGGCAATGGGCTGCTGCACTAGCGCTTACCCCTATGCCACCATGCTGAATTGCATACATTTGTAAAACACGCTGTTTGAACACTGTGGGCACAAGTTTTCCAAATCCACTGTTTTTAATATGTGATATAGATCTGTTTTTTTTTTTTAATCAATCACAGTGTGAACAACACACATTTCCACAAAATCTTATCTGTCAATCCTGATGTGGGCAACTTCATATATGGTTTGCATCAGTTACTGACCTGATTTTTTGCTTAACAGTCAAATAAGCATTCATGAAACTTAAATATCACTCACCCATCTAAAATAAGTGCTTTGCTGTTTAGATAGTGGCTTAAAGATATACTTAAAGGCAGCCTTTGATAACCTGAAATTTTGGATTAAATCTGTTTCTCTGAAGACATTAGCATCATGATCCCGCCACTCCTTGCTTCTACTCTGCATCCACATATGCCTCCTACAGCAGTAGCAGTCACTGCTTCACAAAAACTCAAAACTTTTTCTCTTTATCTCCTCATCGTCATTATCATTTGCTTACAAATTGCTTTTTCACTGTTGCATTTTCACTGCATGTCAGCTTAAATATATATAACCATGAACACTGACTTGAATAGCCTCCATGTTAACATCTGTACGAGGAAGTGCTGTGTCAGGTATGTATGATCTGTTAGTGATGTTTGTGGTTGTGTGTCAGTAAGGAAACACTTTTTTATTATATCCAAGCAATAATCCAAATTGAGGACTTAGTCTGAATGTGATGATGTGGAGATGTGGCTGTGTTTCAGAATTGAGGATGTTGGAATGATTGTATATGTACACTTTTATTAATTTTCTTAGTATTTTGTACTTTTAAGTCTAATGTAATGTATGTGTTCTTATGATATATTACTATTATACCTACTATAGCCACAAAATATCAGTTAACTAAAACTAGGTATTTTACATTGCTCCTTGCTTTATGAAATATTAATGTTTTGTCCCTATTCAAATAAATAAATATGAAACATGCTTATTTACCTGGGATATGGACCTGGCCTTTGTTTTTTAAATGTGTCCCTCGCAAGTAGCCATAGAGTGACACTGTCCTGTCACACTTAGGGTCTGTCCTTACCCTCTCAGGGTCAGTTAGGTCCTCCATACTGTTCCAATAAAGAAAGTGAAAGTGAGTAAGTAATATTTGCATAAATATGCAAGAACACTCAGATAAAAAAAGAACTCATTATTTAAGAGAGAGAAAATTCAGTTTGTGTTACATTTTGTAAGTTTGTTAATAGCTCTGTCGTCTACTGTCTGAAGACAAAAAAAAATTGCAGCTGCATCATGATGTAGAAATGCCTTCTTTAAGGTTTACTCTTCAAGACTTAAAAAAGTCATTAATGGTTAAATGGGCTGATCTAATTTCAAAGGTTTCTCCCTGTAAAATACAGTCTTCATTTGCAAAAAACAAAACAAAAACTATTTGGACACACCTAGTATGTCATTTGCAGCTGTCACTATTTCACTCTGACTAATAGAGAATATCATGCTGTATCTTCTATAGATGAAATGACACTTATCTAAATCAATAATATAAAGTCTTAGATTTTTACAAACCGGTCAACGAGAACATAAGGATGTGAGGTCTGCCACACCAAAGGCCGAAACTTCATGACAGATATAAAGCGACCAAGGTTCTTCACTTCCTGAGTTTGATATTCACCATACACCATACCAGACAGATAGAACAGTTTGGCTCCCTGATAGGGTCAAACACAACATGTATTCACAGATAAAACAGTCCTTTATATTAAGGTCATAGAGTTAAACCATGTACATATTGTAGAATCAATATACAAGATTCTGTATATGAGCAAAAGTGGGCATTTTTAGTCCCCTTGAGATTATGCTGTGCTTACCTGGTAGACCTCTGTCCAGAAGCGATGTTTGAGGTTTTTCTTGGTTTTCCTCAGTGTCTGGTTGTTCTTAAATGAATCAAGATGAGTCAGCACACCCATGATGCGAGGGAAGCCATGTACTTGGCAGATGTTCAGAAACTCAAAAGTCTCCATCTCAAAGCCAAAGCTGGCATCAATTAACATCAAGACCTGGATGGAAAAAGGGAATGCATTTTATAAAAACTTATTTCAGGAAAAAATACTATGTTAGTCCCTAAAGAGTATATTCAAATCAAGCTACCAAACTGTACTTATGAATTATAACAATAAGTTATTCCGTTAACCAAAGGTTAAAGGTACATTTATTAGTCCGTCAACTTATGGTGTTTTCACACCCTCTTTTTTGTTTACATTCTGCCTGTGTGAAATCAAACCAAGCAAGGGGGAAACGCACCAACTGCCAACTCATCAAACTGATGAGAACCATTGCAAACAAACTTCAGATGTGATAACGCCCTAAGTGACAGGCTTACTGTTGACAAACCTTATGGAAATGCATTAAGTTGAGATCATAACAAAATACCCAAATGTTTTATTATGTAGTACTGCCTTTTAACTATGATAGTCACATTCATATTTTAAAAGAAAATACTTGCTCACTGCGTATTGGAAAACTCACCAGGTCTGCAACTTTTGCAAGGTCAATCATTGTATTAATGTCATTGTTGCACTCTATGAAAGTGAGGCGCCGCTTCTTACCTGAAGAATACAAAAAAGTTAACAAACACCGAAAAGTAATGAAACATTATGACTAAGTTTCTAATGGTTTACAGATTTCTGTTAAAATATAGTCATTGCCTAAACTCATTAGTCTGAACCTTTTTCAATTTCATATTTCCTATTTTTGTGGCGGCTCATGATATTCTGCAGATGAGCTGGGACACAGTTGTAACAGTGTTTCTTTTAAGTACACACTGCAGCTGCAGCCAGCCTCTGCAAAATGAATGCCACCACTGCTTCAGAAATGTCATTAGGTCACAACTACATGACTCTGCAGTGTCTTTCTCTACTGACTCATATCTATCCACTTTGAGGATTAGCAATTTGAACAGATTAAGGAAGGCAATCACTCACACAGCCTTGACAATTAAATAACAGCATGAGTATAGCATTTTCTTTTCAAAGGGACTGACAAACTTAGTAAAGGATAGGATTATTAAAGAGCAAGAAAATGGTAAAACTGGCTGACTTACATTTAAGCAGATAACATTAAGTTTGATATGTAAAAATTTATGGTGTTTTCATATTTAGTATTTTATTGAAAAATCACTCTGACACAAGGTTTGAAATAAACTCCTGCCAAGCACCAAATCTAAATAAGTAGCAAGCAGCAATAAATCTCAAAATGCTGTTTGCCAGCTTCTGGCAGAGCAAGCTCTTGACAGGTGGGTGAATATGTGAATGTAGGTGAATATTTTTCTAAGCTGTTCACCTCAACCCCTTCAAAAAAAGTGGTGCAATACCATTAAAAAGCTCAACTATAAAATAAGATGTCAATCTGAAGGACAAAATATGTACAAGTTCTCTCTCTGTGGTACTGGTTTTTATGTAAGGGTTGATCAGAGTCTTTAAATTTTTGAATAGTCATGTAAATAAGAAAAAACATTTGAATATTTTATGTGACAATCTTCATATCTTGTAAAATCTGTTTTTCCTTGTATCCCTGGAATTTATGTGATATTACCAGGGGCTGGTAGTATTGTGTAAGTGTGCTAACTATTTCTTTATATTGACATTTTTTTCTTATTCGTGCTTTTTATAACCGTTTTATATCAGTGGCCAAACTCACCAGAAACAATGGTAACAGGTCCACATATGTCCCCAAGCTTTTGTCGGGTGAAGTTTTTGATCAAGCACCGAATCAGAGTGCTTTTTCCCACCTTCGGGGGCCCAACTACAACAACTGCAAATGGTGGGGGTTCCAGAGGCGTCCGGTCTACAGTGGGGATGTGATGTTTTTTGGTCTTTATGTCCTGGGCTCTAAAGAAAAAAGTGAGAAAAAGTTTTAAACAGGTTGCTTCATTGCTTAAATTTTCATTACTGGAGTATCCTAAAATTTACTGAACTTTTGTCAGTTCCTACTTTATAAAATATATTTTATAGAATTATGTTGAAATAGTGTCCATTATTGGAAGCATGCAAAAAAAAAACAACTTAACTGTCATTATATCTTGGATGCTACATGCGATTTAAGTCTCAGATTGATGTGTAGTTATATTATAAAAGAACCTTCAAGACTTACCTGTGGAAGGTCTTGGCCATGCGTACAGCAGACTGAACTGCAAACGCTTTGGGATTGCGTTTCCGCTCATCCCCTTCTGTGGAGGCTCTGTTCTTGAGCTTCTTCTTCTCTGCTTTTGGTCCACTGTGCTTTTGCTGATGTCGCCTCTGTTCCTTTATTTTCCCATCCATTTTTTCCTCTTAAGAGCAAACAATATAACATGTGAATATCTTCATAATGACTTGACAGGACAGACCTCTGTGAAATGCAGGTACTACAAACACTAAACTGTATCTGAAAGGTGGAGTTTATAAAACAGTGAGCGGAACTGTGTACTGTTGCCCTTAAATTTTACCTATATATATTTACTCCAACAAAATGCAATAAGTCTCTGCAAGAACATCTCTACACTGTAAAGACATCAACCTGACTGGTGGCTGTCTGAAAGGCAGGAAAAGAAAACATTAATCAACAAAATCAAGGGTTGGTTAATAGTAATAAAATAATGTACTTCACAGTAGTTTTAATATTGGCATGGTTTGATGAGCTCAACACTTGTATCATGCAGAACGAGAGCTACAAGTCCATTTCGCAGTTGAGGTCACGGACAGATGATCTAACCCTGAGCTCTTTAACTGTTGATTCCACATATCATTATTTAAACTGAATCTGAAGTCTTTATATATGGTTTACTTGAAGTATTTATACTGCAGTGGAGAGGGGTCATTAAAATGCTGGTGACGGTTTGTTTCTCTGCCTGAAACATTAGGATCTTTTTTTTTTTTAAAGAAGCTCGCAAGGAAAGTACGGTGTCTTCAAAATAAATACATTTATCTGTTTAAAACAAATAAAATAAAGACTCACGATACCTACGACTGCCTGCTCCCAGTCAGAATAGGTTTTCTGTTGGTCTCACGTGTGTCGCGACCTCCGACCCCGGAAATGTACGGAAACGTCACTTCTATGTTAAGACGGCTGGAAACAAAAATCTAAAAGGTTCCACACACCGTATAACCATGGAAACATGCGACGAGTATTCTGCACAATAGCGCCCTGATCACTTGCTTGCTTAAATTAATTGCGGTTATCATGCAAAATGATAAAATTAATAAAAAGATAATGTTGAAAGATTTTTTGTTCTGTTTTGTTATTTACAGAAAGACCAGCAGAGAGCAGCAATGTCACGCATTTTAGTTAAAATTTACAAAGAGGGCGGAAGCCTTGAGGTAAAGGTAGTAACTGCAGGGCTGCGGTCGAATAGTATGGTCGACTGAGTACTGTAAAGACACGAGTGCAGTTGAGACATTCCAGGTAACCTGCTTGCCCAGCACGCTTGAATTGTTTTTTTTTTTTCTTTCCTTCGCTCACGCGTATTAGCGTCCCCTTTGATCGTGGGAAATTTGAACGACGTGCTTCTCTGGTCCGGCACTTTTTTTTCAAAGGTAAGTTCTTCACTTCACCATGTCCCTTCCACAATGAGAAGCTCATTGACATTATAAAATGTTAAACTTAACTTCAGTATCGCAAATGTAATTCTCTGCTCTCAAACTTGACATTTCTTGACATCATATCATGCGAGGTCGTTAGCAAGGTAGAGTTGAGACAGAGTATAAACTGTACCTACTGTAGAATCCTTTGGCGTCACATAACCCTTGGTTGTGAGGTGTTTTGATTACAGGTTAAATTTAACGTCAAATTTAACGAAGCAAAGCAAATTAAAATAAAATTTGATGTTAGTGATTTTGACATATAAGTTAATAATGGACTTTTTTTCAAACATGAATATTGTGTGGATGTTGTGAAATATTCAAGGTGATATACAGGTACGGATAATACACCCATTGCAGGTCACTACATGTGCAGTTACAGAATTCATTTTGAGACATACAAATGTATGTGCATAGGCTGTGTGTGTGTGAGAGAGTGAGAGAGAGAGAGAGTTTATGTTCTACAGGATCCAGATTTCTGTCCAGAACTTATCAGGCCTTATCCCTGAAAGGTCGATGGCCAACGGCGGAGAAGAACCAGTGATATTCTCACTCCTGTAAAGAAGGCCCTTGAAGAGGAGAGAAAAATGTATTCCCAAAGGATGAGGAGGAAAATCATCTGTCAATTATTTCAATAAATTGAATGCATTGCCTGATTGTTATATTCAAAAGTTTATTACATTTGCAATGAATGGTTACCCAGCTATTACGTAATTAATTATTAAAAATGGGTTTCTCAACTGTACCATGGTTCTGTCTCAACTATTCCATACATGAGGAAAGTTGAGACAAAAATGCCCCTGATGCTTATGAGCTAATGTGTAAAAAATATACTTCTTATGGAAATATTGATTGACTGCATTATAGTACACAAGCAAAGGAAATATTATATGAAAAAAAAATTCTTTTCAGGTACTAGTTTTGGTGTGGCAATGGAAAAAGCAAAAAGTGTCTCAACTGTACTCAGTCTACCCTACAGAGCCCTCGTAGTATAAGGACAAGAAAAAAAATTTTCATCACCTGATAACAGAGGGGTCCGTATTATGGTCTTTTTTGCTTAGGGAGATTCCTAACGGTCCGTCCCAATTCGTTCACTAACACTCCATAGTCTCACTAACCCTAGATTTTGCGCGCTCACACGAGCCTCCACCATGATCAAGTGTGTCCTAAATGTTAGTGAGCCAAAAAGAAGGAGGGGGAGTGTCTGTGGTAAACCCTCCAATTCACCCTCAAAACAGAAGCAATCGAAGTACAGGCTTAAAAGCAAGGGATGTCACATCATATATTGCAAGACAAAAAACCACCACCAAAAATCCACCAGGACAGCGTCATAGAAGCTAACATTTAAATAAATATAAATTTGCTAATTTCAGTCAGTTTAAAGAAAATAGGTTTGGTCGATGTGATGTTACTTTTAC
This sequence comes from Acanthurus tennentii, assembly GCA_029783805.1. NCBI lineage: Eukaryota > Metazoa > Chordata > Actinopteri > Acanthuriformes > Acanthuridae > Acanthurus > Acanthurus tennentii. The sequence goes on from JAPZDZ010000014.1 coordinate 18,868,387, forward strand.
GTTCATGAGCATGCTTGTATCATCGCCAGAACCTCAAATATGTGTAAAGATTGTCCTAGAAATGTGTCACGCAATCCAGATATTGTCATTAAAATGTAGCCTATTAGTAAGCTATTTATCATGTTTATTATTTCTTAACAACTGGCTGGTAACATAACATCCAAACAGGGAATTGGAAATGAGGGGAAGTGTGTCTTGGAGCTCTTCCTACTTCTGCCTTCTACTGACTTGGTTCCACTCCACCAGTGGCCCTTCCTGATGTGTCACTAACCCTTGTAATTTAGTGGCACTCAAAATGAATGGAAAGGGTTAAGTGGGTGAATTGGGACAGACCATAGAACTAGTATACTTGTGCACCTGTAATTCTATGAATGACCCTCTAGGCCTTAGTTACACTTTTCTGTGGTCCTATTTTACTGAAAAAGTCTTGCCAGCTTTGCTTTTATGCATCTTTTATGACTCTTCTAGCTTTCACTCTTGGCATCTTAGACTGAATTGCATATTGTTTAGTTGGATGTTTTCTTAGCTCTCTGTACACCTTATTGCAAGCACAGACTGCTAAATTGCAGGCTTTATTCCACCAGGGGACCAATATTTTATTCTTCAGAGTTCTTTTCATTGAGATAGTCTCTGATGCCACTGAGCTTATTACCTAGTACTTGTTGTCTAGTACTTCAGGATGACAAGGCAAACATTTCAGGCGAAAGATAAATCAATCATTTCCTTCAAGACTCTCCTGTATGAAAAATACATTTATTTTTTAGCTCATATGAGTGCGAGGGTGCCTGTCATCATTGCAAATTACCATTGTTGTGATATGTTTTAATATTAAGCATTGTATATTTCTTAAGGCAGAGTGGGGTTGGACAATTTATTAAATCGTCACCCTCCAATCACATAAGTCACTTAAGTGCTTGTAATTCTTTGCAAACAGTAACCTTGAAATAAGTTAGAATAAAATACTAATTTGCCTGTTCTATTAAAACATTTTACTATGAAATACAAGCGTGTCATAATTTAACAATGACTCAAAACGAGTTAGAATCAAATAATAATTTGCTTATTTTTGTCAAAATACTTGACATCAAATTGTTAAGAACAAACATGTCTTTCAGCTTCTTCAAGGTAGAAGACAACAAGCCACTGCTTCCTCATTTGCAAAGCACCTTTCCAAGATCCATTGTGTGCACAGTGCAGTTTATACACGCGTTTATGCTGACTGGGTAACGTATGGGGCACGCCCACCAAACGGAAGAAAACATGTCTAAAAAACACACCGTTTCACACCTTTGAGAAGAAAACATGTCGTTCCATCCGAAATAAATAACAATGGCATTCGTTTTCAAGGGGAAGTACTCTTGAAAAATCTTGATTGGGCTACATATTAAACAATGAAACTGGCTTTTTGGGTTTTTTCTTGGACAAAAAGGTCAGACACTAAAAATTTAAGTAAACAACAAAGATCAAAAACAGAAAAGTAAAAGCCAACATATTATTCATTTCATTTTTTAAAAAAGAAATTTGAATGACCATTAATACGTGTTTAAATCTAATCAATTTAATGCAAAAAATGAAAATTGAGGAATACGCGGAGCAATAAAGAAAGAAGTGTAGTCTATTGAATTAAAAATAAAGACGCTATTATTTAGATTACTAACAATTAAATGTGAAATGTGTGAAGTTGAAGGGGATGCATACTCTTTCCTTTGCAAAAATATTTAAAATAGATATCAGTAGGTGCAAATAGGCCTGAGTGCCGATTCGTAACCTTTGTGCAATTGCAGTGCATTGTTTGAGTGCATTAAGGGCATAATGCCACACGCTTTGAACCCTGAGGCTTAAACAGTGATGCGGCTAATTTATGGACGAAAATAAACAAGCAAGTGTGTTGAAGTTAGGCCTACACAATTAAACATTTTAGAACCTTGATGTAGATTCACCCCTACATGCCATTTCATTTCTAAATGACGTCGATTTTTTTTTTCCAAGAGCCAGCGGCTTCTCCCTTATCCTATGACAAAGCAGCTTTTGGTCACGCGATCCACAGCACCAGAATCAAATAGTTGAGTTGAAAGTTTCTGAGGGACTGCAGCGTTGCTGAAATAACGTTAATCACAAGGAAAACTCAGTGAACAAATGAATGCAAAATGGATGTTGCTGAAAGCCCAGGTAGAAAAAAAATCTTGGCAGAAAATCGTGATTTCAATTCAAAGCTAAAAAATCAAGATTCATATTTTTTCTGAATCGTGCAGGCCTAGTCGAAGTAATTCTGAGACTGTTCAATTCCAACACTGAAGAAAACAGCTTTAGAGGTTTTAGTGCGCAGGAGGAAGACGAAGATAGCATCAATGATTTTTCTGGTAGGCTATTGTATCTTTAATTTTTTTAACCAGCCCTGTTACAGGCACTGTTGGGAAAAATACATTTATTTAATTAAAAGTTAAAAAAATCCTTCTGTGTTATATTTTTCTGTGTAAATATCCCATGTTACAACGTGAACATCTGCGGCTTATAGACAAGTGCGGCCTTTATATGTACAAAATCTTTTTTCTTTTTAAATTTAGTGTGTGCAGCTTATATTCAGGTGTGCTTAGTAGTCCGGAAATTACGGTATATGAACTGAAAATAACCAAATTAAACTAAACAGAAAGCACTTACTGAGCAGGATTTAGCAATCAGCAACACAACAAATTAATCACAAAATCAATATAATAATGCAAATTTGAGGAGGAATATACCAACAAATAAAAAAGACTATAATTCTAGGGTCAGATAAGATGGAAAAAATACTTTCTGTCTAGTATTTGATAAAAACAAGCCCTAAACTTGTGTCCTCTCCCTCAATTTGTACCATCATAATTATAATCACTGTTATCAACATCATCCTTGTTTTCTATATTGTCACCCATGTTATCATTAACATCATGCTCTGAAGAGTCCAACAAAGCCTGGACTGCCCTCCTGTTTTTCAAAGCCTTTGAACTTTCTCTCTAACATCAAGTGCTTGTTGTCCTTCAGATGATCCATTTTCACCATCCTACTAATAATATCACTACTATTATAATTATCTGGTTTGCTATATCTAGCATTTCACCCCCATTCTATCCAAAAACGATCATGACAAAGCACCAGAGCCAAACCATTTACAATGCATCAGTGGGTGCTCATTAGCATTTAGTGTATGTCATTGATTATTCCTTTTATTTGACTAAAAATGTCAGGATAAACATTATTTTCTTACTTCTTTTTTAAGTCATGGGCTGTACTAATCTAAATTATTAATGCTATAAACTTTTATACAAAAAAAGTCAAAGAAAAAAAAGATGTTCTCTTTCCTGCAGAAAACACACATGGACTCACAGCTTAAACATTTGGAAGCAAAGTAACAGAGTAGTTGATCTAGTTCTGTTATTATTTGTTGCTATTACTGCAAGAATTCACAATTTTTCAACTTTATTCTGTAACTGAAACTACCTATGAAAGATATATACTTTTTGGACACAGTTTAGATTAAGATCGCTGGATTTTTGGCTATTATCCAGTCCCAAGTAAATGACATGGACATACTGAGACCATGGCAGGCCATGGCAGGTCAAGAAATGATAAACCAAAGGCCATTGTATGAACAACTTTGCAGAGGCCTATCTCACCCAGAGTAACCATGGTTAAGTTGTTGGCATTGACAGGCAGACCACAGTCCAACCCAACATACCCTAGAACTCCAGCAACACAGTGAAGGCAGACTCTGTTTTAGGATTGCCTCTTCATGGTTGCGACACTGTAATTACAATGTGCAGTCATACAGGTTGGTACATGTGATGTAAACAACAGTGTTGCATGTATGAGTGTCTTATACCCCCTTTTGACCAAAAATAACCTGGTGCTAGTTCAGTGCTGGTGCCAGTGCCAGTGCTTAGTTGGTTCAACTTGGGCACCCTCCTGGAGCCTATTTGTTTTTCCATTGGCAAGGAGCCAACTCAGAGCCACGCCATTACATCACCATTACAGATGCAAATTACAAGCACTTCCCTGGTAACATGGTAACATTACCGATCAATCCGTCGATTAATTTAATTTTTAAAAAACACATGAAAACGCTACATGAAACAGACATATTGCATATTTTCTAACAGTATTTCACCGTGCATCAAACACATAGAGACCAGTGCCAACAAAGCAAAACACATGTAACTTAATATCAACGTGCAGAACACAATCACAAAAATGATATCAAAATTATAAAATGGTTATTAAATAGTTAGATTGCGCCCTCTGTTGGCGGCTCAGTGAAAGAACATGCATACATAATTCTAACAGCGAAATGTAAAAGGATACTGACAGACACTGTTCACGTTTCAGAGCCCTATTTTGATGATTGATTAAATCTCATGTGATTGCGCAAATTATTAACAACCACTTATTCGATTCTAGTAAATTGTTATCATCCTTAGTCATTGCATAACATCAGTAACTCATACAGGTACAAATGAGGCATTTGTATTTGGGTCAGTAAAACATATTGCATGTAGCATTCTGAAATAGACCTACTGCTGACATTTTCAGCACTCCAGCATGGACACTTAGGGCCCTGTCATACACTTTGCGCCGTGCGCCAGTGGCGCATTGGGCGTGGAAAGTTAAAAATTAATTCAGGGGAGGTTCCAGGTCAACCTTTGCTGCCTTGTTCCAGGAGCAGCAGCGGAATCCTGCTCTTCCCCGCCCAATGCGCCACTGGCGCACAGCCTGCAGTCCAATCAGCTGTGTAGAATCATCTCATCAATCCAAAGGCCTTTCATGGGTGTTTCTCTGGCAAAAAGACGAATGAACCAATGGGAGAATCCGCTTTCATTCCCTTTAAAGAATGGTGCTCCAGTGGCGAACGGCGTATTGGTATCGTACTCACGGAGCACACGGCTGAACTACAAGGATTTATTTATTTATTCATTCATTCATTCGTTCGTTCCGTTTATTCGGCTGGACAGGGACAGCGATCAACAAATGTATTGTGTCAGGCAGCTCTCAGCTGATTCTCCCTTAAGTCAAATCGTTTAAAAAGCAAACATTTATTTTGTTACATCTATTTCTACAGTATATTTTCGCCTCCACGGGAAAACGCGCACATATGCAGGCACGCACTCACGCACGCACACACCTAAAAATTAAATTCATTTTGTGAATAGAATACACCTGGTTATTAATGGTTGATGGACTGTTTTTCTTTCAGCCGCTTGTTGATATTGAATTTAAACAAAGAAAGGCGATTCAGCGGTGAGGAGACAGAACTCTTGGCTCAGGGTTCATGTTATAGATAATTATTATATATTCCTTGTTTTTCTGATCAAATAAATAGCTGACAAGAACAAGGAAGTCAGCGACCAATCTGTTAAAGACAATCCAACAGTTACGATCCTGTCCGGTCCATAGAGATTAATATGGCCTTATGAATACAGTCATTCCTAATTTGAAATTTAAGGTGTGTGTGGGGGGCTCACATAAATGAAAGGGTATGTGCGTCTTAGCCAAACGCGCTCCCATACACACGCTGTTTACTTCAAACTTACTATTTTGTGATCAAAAATATTTTCAAAGGACACTTTACTAACTTCACTAAATATGTCAAAAGCCCACTTAAACATTTTATACTGCTGAGAGGCAAAAATAGAAAATAAAGGTGTTTGTGATTGTGGAGAAGAGTGTGAGCAGGTTGTGGTCCAGGCTGTTTTACTTTGCGCCGCCGTTTAGACCAGGTTTTGGCTGGTCTAAACTCCTGGCGCATTTGACCTCTTTGCACCGGGTGTAAGATAGGAAACGCGCCAGGACACGCCTCCATTCATTAAATAAATGTTGTGCTTAAACCAGCCTACTTAAGTTTCATTATATCTGCTATATTATGTCAGATATATATGTATATATATGGCCTTGGACAGTTGCTAGCTCACTGACTGTGCGAAACTGTCACAAGCATTCACAGCTGCTGGGGAGTAGATCCTTCCTGGAATTCATGCCAACCCCACTAGAGCTCTGTCTTCCTCCACAGCTCTTATCAGAGGGATGACATTATAAGACATTTTGTACGACAGCATCATGTCCTCCGTATTGAGTGAGCTTGACTAAAAGTCACACTGTCAGCTCTGGACACATGACGCAAACTTTCCCCATCATAGAGAGCCATTACATGTACTATAGGCTTTTATGTAGTAAGGCTCTCTTCTCACCTACTTAAGCAAGTTTGCTGGAGCTGCTGCACTGGGTTATAATTTTCCCTACTGCTCCTCCATGTAATTTACTGTGTGTGTACATGGGCTTGTTGTGTGCACCTTTGCACAGAGGGTTCCTCTAGGGCTGGACCTTGTAAGGAACTGTCTAGCTTAGTGCTTCTCAAAGCACTTACTCTACAATTTCTTATCTTTAAGAAAAGGAGCAGGAGCTGAGAGTTGCAGTATCATACTTCAAACCCTGCTTCAAAAAGTGCAGTGCAAAACGTGCTCATTACAGCCATTAATCCTGACTTCATCATTTTGATTAAAAAAATCAGCACAATTTGTTTGTACAGAGGTGTACTTGCAACAATTTTATAGACAAATGATACTATTTATAGTCGTGGCAGAGGGTGGGGGGCACAAAATGAAAACCAAGGTTTCAAAGTTTAGCAGATAACAAGACCAGGAAACTGGAAGAAATTGAGTCAGATGACAGGGAGTCTGAACATCATCTGGAACCTCTCTTGCTCTTCATACCAGCCTTAAAAGTGAATTTGGTTGTACATGTAGGTAAATCCAGTACATTTTATGTGGAGAAGTTATATAAGGGACTAGTCAACTCAGCAAGTGGCTGAAGGTAAGGTCATGGTTAGCTAACTCTGGACATGTGGAGAGTGGGCTTACAGGCTCATTAAAGCAAAGCTGTAGGCTCATAAACCCAAGCCTTACTGTCAGGAGTGCAGGCACAGGCATGGACTGTGGCTGTAGTTGGTAGCTGGGAACCAGGGACTGAGGCCTGGGCTGGTAGCTGGGAACCTGGGGCTAAATGCAAACAGACCGAGGTGCAGACGTTGGAATCGCTTACTGAGAGAGAGGCTGGTGGTTAGCAAGGTGGGAGACTGGCTGGTAACCAGGGGTGTTCATGAAGTCCCTCAACCAGTCAGGTAATGAACCTTTTGACAAAGGTTTTGAGAAAACTTCCAGTCATGCCTTTTTCAAAGCAGCTTTATTATACTAAGAAAATGTCTCTCTTACACTCAAGAAACAGAGGCTTTAGTGTATATTTCAGTCCATTAGTTCCTTTTCAAACAGAAAGTCTACTGGGTACAGTTTTTGGCCAGTTAACACTGTCAGGATTTAGAAAATTGATCTGGAAGCAAAACATAACCATGAACCAAACACAAAATTAACTTTAATAAGTAAAAGCTGATAACAAAAGCAAAGCAGCGACAAAAGTTAACCTTAAAAAATAAAGGACATTGTACCTGAGAGCAAAAACAGAAAAACACAATAAAAATAGAGGAGGAGACAAAGACATTTATACACAAACAAGGGGGGGAAAGGAAGACAGGTGAAACTTATAAGTGCTGCCTTGCCTCCTTGCTGTCATACTAACTTTCTCTCCCTCTTGCACAAACCTGATTGCAACTCTCTTTATTTTAGACCCTCCTACGTTTGCCTGCCTC
>JAPZDZ010000014.1:18878308-18892612 GCA_029783805.1 Acanthurus tennentii
TGAAATCTGCCTACTCCCGTGCAAGTGGCATTATTACTCGAACTTAAACTGATCAAGAGAGAGTAACGTGTGCATCTTTGCAGGTTGCCTGGGTGCTTTGCTAACATAACTGGCCTTTCATGGAAAGTGAGGTTTCAAAGGAGTGCATGGTCACCGTTCTGGAGGAACTTGGCCCCAAATCCATGGACAGAGTTATTGCATCTGTTTATATTTTGGAATCCAGTCGCGGGCCGCATGGGCTGCCAGTTGATGATCACTGCTTTAGACACTTCAATACTAAGGACTATCTATCCTATCATTAAGTAATTCACACACATAACACTGTCAATAACCACAAGTGGACCACTTGTAGTAGTTCCCTGTACAGTCAAGTCAATTTTATTAATATAGCGCATAATCAAAACTTAAGTACAAAAGTTGTTGCAAGACATTTTACATGTAGAATGGGTCTAGACCACACTCTATTTGTTGGAATCCAGCTGGAGAAAGCCATTCCCTTATGAGCACTCGGTGGCAGAGAAAGAGAGCCAGAGTGAGTGAGAGAGACAGAGATGGAGAGAGAGCAAGACAAGAAAGGAGAGGGAGACGAGTACAGAAATGCACAGCAACAATAAAAAATATAATAGTAAAAATTTTACCAGTAATGGTGATATTGCATAATAATATGTGAGATACATCTAAGTATTTAATAATAATGATAACATTAAAAGTCTGGCTAATAATGCAGTGAGTGTCAAGTAGGACTATAGTAGGAGGTGCAGCCATGATCAGGGGATCTAGGAGACAGGTGGATGGTTTAGAAGTAAAATTGAGGAAGTTAGTTAAAAAGGCTATTGAAAGGTACTGAAAAGAAATCTAGGGTTGTTCTTATTTTCCTCTTTAGATGACGAGTAGTGGAATGCCCTAGCATTGCAGAGGGCATAACCATATGTTTTGAAACCATCTTACAAAGGCTAAGCAGGATACTTCCAAATTGGTGGAACCCCATTTCTTTTCAAGTTTTCTCTGTCCTTGCTTTAACTTGCAGGTCTGGTGATATACCATTGAGTTGGCTTCCTTTCTTTGATAATCTTCTTTTTCAGGAAGCAATAGAGTCAAGTGTCACACCCAAAGAAGCTTTAGCACTGTCAACAAGATGATCAGTTTGGCATGGGCCAAAGTTAGCAAAGAAGTCCTCTGTTACAACAAGGTATTGCCCTGAATTAAATACAAATACAATCTTTTCCTTAAATTATTCAGCACTATCAGATGAGCATCTTGTATAAAATATTTGCCTATTGACATGTCCTCCAGCATTAGCAGTTCAAAAGTTATTAATTAATGGCCTGATGACAGAGGATATATGGATTATGTGGATATGATATTAAAAGTTAAATTTCAATGCCATAAACCAGAAGAAGGTCGAGGGTGTGGTTAAAGTGATGTGTGGGTTTATGTACAGTCTGACATAAGCCAGATTAGTCTAATAATGAGATTAACACAGTACCAGGAATATATTTACAGGTGGCCTTGGCCTTAGGGCCAGCACATCAGCCTGGAGCAAGGCCACTCCATCCCAGAGGCGCAAACTGGTGGTCCAGGTGGTACGGCGGGAGGAGGAAGCAACAAGCTGTGGCACAGGCAAAGCAAGGCCAGTGGATGACATGGGAAGAAGTGGAGAAGAGGAAGATCTCCTGGCAAGAACTTTGGGAGATGGAGGCATTCAGGACAAGCTTTACCATCAGGGCTGTCTTCGATGTCCTACCCTCTCCAAACCTAAGCCAGTGGTATGGCAAAGACCCCACGTGCCCTCTCTGCCCAAGTCCAGCATCACTGAAGCACATCCTAGTTGGCTGCAAGACCAGCCTCAGTCAAGGTCAGTACACCTGGCATCACAACCAGGTCCTAAAGAGTCTTGCAGCAGTGCTGCAGAGCCGACTGACAAGCGTGAACCCCCTCCCTCCCCCGTCATCCCACTGGCAGGCGACATCATTTGTCTGGGAGGGCAAGTGTCAAGCTAACCTTGGCCCCATAGGACCAGACGTTGGCCAGCTAGGCGGGACATGGGACTGGAAGCTGCTGGCCAGCGTCTGGGCCAGAAGCTCTGCCTCCCTGCTGAGATCGCATCTACCAACTTGCAACCAGACCTTGTTATGTGGTCAGCCTCCCTCAAGCTTGTTTACATCATTGAGCTCACGGTGCCCTGGGAGAGTTCAGTGGAGGAGGCCTTTGAGCGGAGGAGGCTAAGGTATGCTGAACTTGCAGCCGATGTGCAGCAACAGGGCTGCAGAGCGAAGGTACGCCTGGTGGAAGTAGGCTGCAGAGGATTTGTAGCCAACTCAACATCGATGTTTCTCAGGGAGATGAGAGTGCTAGGGAAGGCCCACCAGCAGGCAGTCAAAGACCTCTCCAGAGCTGCTGAAGAGGGGAGTCACTGGCTGTGGATGAAGAGGAGGGGCTCTCGGGTGAGCTGATGGCATCTGAGCTGAACCTGGGATGCTGGGATTCACTGCTGTACCCTCTGGAGGTGTTGTGGGCCTATCAGCGAAACACCCAAGAAGGAGTGCGCCCACTTGATAAAGGATGCCATGACTTGACCTTCCTACGGAGTCTCGTTAGTGCCCCCAGCACGCATGTAACAGGGGATAACCTAGTCTGGCCTGCTAAGTATCAATAGTCAAAATCATCATCAACAACGTTCCCACTCTTCTTCCTTGCCTCACCCATGAAGGTGCGGGAGTAGAGGGAGGAAGAGCACAGCCCTGTCCGGTGGGGGAGAGTTTAGCCCTAAAAGGCATCTCTCTCTCTGACTCTACCTTCCTCTTTCAAACCAGCTCCCACTTTCTGTGTGAAAAAAAAGGTGTTTCGTAGCCGGCCTCTCAAACAAAACTAGGGTAGGAAATAAGCCACCCTCCAGCACAACACTTCAAGACCCAAAGGATACCATCACTCAATTGGTCTTCCCACAGAGTCTCATTGGTGACTCAAGCACGTATGTATTAGGGGATATCAACATGTAGTCCTACACAACAGATCATACAGATGTCCACAAGAATATTTAAATCTCCTACAATGAAATCTTATTCTGTTTTAAAGATGGAGCTTGACAGAAACTTTGAGACTTTGAGAAACAGACAGAAATTCAGGATACGGATTAGGAGCTTGGTGCACCATAACAAATGGGATTGGTAGTAACATTTTTTAGGTTGAGTGGGAAAAGACTGAGAAGAGGCCTTTTGTGTTCAAATTGAGCTTAGGTTTAAGATCAATTACTTAGCTAGAATCAAAAATGGTTGCAACTTAACCTCTTTGGCAATTGCCTCAAAGATTTTGAGGAATTTGACTGGTTGGAGTAGTTTCATTTAGGCTAACATATTCTTTATGACACAGCCAGGGTCAGTTAGACAATAATAAATCAACATCATAATCCAGACTTTTACTAATGCAGGTTTGGAAGACAGTGAACTGATGATAAAGAGTCCATATTTATCAGACACGCACACACGCACACACGCACACACACACACACACTTGTTTTGAAGATTTAGTTTCAGTTTTTTCTTTTAACTATTCACTCCTCCTCATCTTCTTAGTATTATTTACACAATGTTCTCCACAGCCTCAACATATATGTAATTGGTCCTCTTTGTATGGATTTTTCCTTATATTATGTATTATTGTGATCACAGGAAATGATTCATCGCAGACAATTGTGTGCATGTGTTTCAAGTCTTTGTGTAGAACAGACATTATTCAGATATTACATGGTATTATCCATCTAGTGATTGGGAGTCCATCTCTAAAAGATCATAGTATCCATTTCCTGTCTGACTCATGGTCTATCCAAATAGGGTACACACACACACACACACACACACACACAAGACAAGCATCCAAACAACCTCTCTTACACACACAGTGTGCTTTACTCTCTCTGTCTCTCTACCTGTATCATTCTAATGTTTTTAAAATCATTAAGCTCTTTCTGTCACTTACATGTTTTTTTTCTGTTTTCCTGTGTCCTTATTTTCTCTATCTGCCCATTGCTTTTTTCATCATCTTCCCTCCAAAGCTTAATCATTATAGTAATTTTAATGTTATTTCATGATTGTAAGGGCCTAGAGCTTGGCTGTAACTTTGGTCCCTAACTTAAAACAACTCTGGTCAGAACCCATTTGAACAACGAGGTATAAAAAGCTACAATACACTGTGTGATTTTTGGCAGCTTCAGAGGAAAGATGACAAAACGTAGCAATATTTTTGGTCTTTGGCTCCAAAACGGTGGTCCTAATAATGTGACATTGTGTTATGTTTCACAGTTATAGAAGTAATAACCTGTGCAGCATTCTTGCGCACTCAGAATGGGAAGTTACTGTGCTCAAAATGGAGTGGAAGACCTGACCCCGCAACAGAGAAGAATATTATAGAATATTATATGAGAATATTATGTAATTATAATATCTTAGAGTTTTTCAAGTCTCATGTTTTACCTTGATAGGCCTTGGGTACCCTGGATGTATGTGTGTATCCCTAAATTGATGAAATTTATACTGATTCTTCAGAATTTCCACTATGTATTTATTGCATTACATCGCAGTTAATTGAACAGTCAACACCTTGACAAATATATGGTATAATTTTTTTGATTACTTCATTTGAGCATGCTGTGGTTGGATTTTTTTCAGTGTTTTTTGCTTGTGGACTGTGAAGTTTGTGGTTTCCTTGTGTGTGCTCTCTTGACAGAAGCTGGGTGTGACTTCCTGGTAGCAGGATATTGGACTCTGACACTCCTGTTATTCACTATGATCAGGCACAGCATATATACCCAAGTTTGGAGAGCACTCATTGGCAGATTGTTCTGCTGCTAGTTTTAACTACCAGCTCCCCTGCATCAGCCATCATGCCGCCTAGCCTCAAGCTTCAACTGCCTCGTGCTACCGACTTGCACACTCCACCACTGTCCCCTATCTGTGCCTCTGCCAGTGCATTCTCCATTAGCCACGCCATGTGCAACCTTTAGCATTCAGCCGGCTCTGTGCCACATGGTGCCTCGGTCCTCAAGCCTCATCAGCCAGACTCCTGCATTTACTATCCAACATCTCTTCCCTAATTATCTCACATAAAACCCCCTTTTCTACACCATCTCCCAGTCTTGGTGACTGCTTTGGGTCTTACAATGCTAATGTCAAACATGTTGTATTCTAGCTGCTTCAGAAAAGATACTAACTTCAGGTACTCATTCAACAGGACATGGTGTGACATCCGACAAGTCTCCTTAACAATGACACCAACAGTACTCCTTCCAGAATCACACTGGAAGTTCTCAGTCTCTAAATATCTGAGTGTTATTTGAATATAGGGAGCTTCAAGTTAGAGCAGAAAATTGAATGACTCCACAGCTATGCAGAGAAAAGTTTTTGAATTTACTGTGTTCATCTGCCTAAACAACACAACAAGCAGACTTTTGATATATTTTCAGCAACACAAGCACATCCTTTATAGACATTTCTGAGCTTAAAAGATTGTAATAGTCAGAAATATTCATTTATTACGAATTCATTTATTCGTAATTTTATTTGTGTTGTTTGTTAGTTAGACCGATACATCAGTAGACACAAAATTCTGAATGACAATACATGCTAATAAATACTTACCTCAAGCTCTTTTTTGCAAAATGGGCACATTGTCCTCCTCTTCGGATCCCTCCATGCATGTAAATCCAACTATAGTAAGGGCTCTGTTCATGTTTGTCTTCATCACTTTTCTCTGCTTCTAAAGTTATAGCTGCGTAGATGGATGTAGTATCCAAATGCAACGCACACCGATGACATGTTATTGACCTTTGTTGTAGCCTATAGCCAGTAGGTATTATTATTGCAGTCTGCATTCATCAAACTTTATTAGATCAATGTCACACAGTGTGGCTTTCAATGAACTGAGAATAAAATCTCGCTGTCTGTAGAGGGCTTAAAGTGCTATAGTTGCCTGTAAGGCACATTTGTTTATTATAGCCCATAACAGGAAGTCACAATACCAGAATTTTAGTGTTCAAGACTATCAGTGAAGTTTTTGATACCCAATTCAATACTTTATCATAAACAAAATCAAAACAGTAAATCCAATTTACTACAGCATACACAGACTGACACTTACACAGTCTCACACACACATGCTCACACACTTGCACACACACTCACACACACCCACACGCACACACACACACACACACAGAGACACTCAAACAAACAACCTATGTACTTAGAATGCAAGCATTAGTTTAAAATCAATTGACATGAGAAATAAATGATGAGGCAAAGCTTTCCTCTTCAGGCTCTGTGCAGATTTCCATAAATTAATCCATTAATCCATTCATTAATATATTTCTTGCTATAAAATTCCCTCAAGATTATCTCAAATATGATAGCTGTACATTCTCAAGCTCTTAAACTTTAACCTTGATACAACAGATGTAAACATTAAGCTCTAGAACTATATTTCGATCTTACACATGTATGAGAAAGATTTGTGAAAATCTCTTTAGTGTTTAAAAAATCAAATCAATAATAAAATAAATTAGATAAATAAATAAATCAAAGAAAAAACAACAACTTTGTTTATTCCACTTATATCTGTGATAATTACAAATAGACAAATCAACAACGAATTATATATCACATTATATGTGAAATCATCATTCCTGTTGAGTGGCGTTTCTTTCTTTCTTACCACCACCTACTAAACTGACAGTTTATTGCAGTTACTTTGATTGCTTTTCAATCATTCATTAATTTCAATCAGGTCATTGGTCTGATTTGCATAATCTCCTCAGGACCTCAGACCACAGTCAGAATATAACTAACAATGGGCCTCAGTAACCTTTTGTATCTTAAAGAGAATTACCAGGAAGTACCTGGTTATTTGATCAGAATGCACCTTATGGCTCAACTAGGGTGCATGTGCAGTGTTTTCCCACAGCTGAGAATCTGAGATATTAACTATCGACTACAAAAGGTTGCTCTTTCCAATAGGTCTAATAAGTGAAAGGCAATTTCTAGCCATTTTTAGCCAGAATTTTGGACAAAACATAAGTTACAATGATGATCCAGCCAGATTAGAGGAGAGCCACTTTCACAACATGGAAAACTTCTAAACCTAATGTACCCTGTTAACCTATTTGTTTCACCTCTAAGTACACCATTATGGTAATGGAACATTATTCTATAGATATTTATTTAAAATTTGTTTATTGCATTTTAATGATGGATAACACATACTAAACTTTATTAGCTATATTACTAAATGATAATCCTGATTTTTGTGATTTGTAAGATCTCAACATTTATAATGTTACTTTGCATCAGTGATACATCTTCATGTAAAATCAAACCACCCTCAACTAATGGCATTTAGCCAGAGTGAATGCTTTTGGATAAGATAGCTTTGCTGTTTTTTACAAATTCAGTCATCTCAGGAATGTCTAACAGGAACCAGAGAACCAGGGATCCCCCTCACCATCTTCTCTACTGTCATCCAGCCCACAAAGACCTGTGCAGGTTCCTGTCCATTCATCCAACCCTCTATCCTCTCATTTATCATCCATCCATCCATCCTCTTGTCAGGCCATGGCGGGACCCAGCGCAACTGACAGACGTGAGCTGACGTTTGGTTGAGTCTTCTCTTACGAGGGCTTCTCTCAATGCTATCCAAGGGCCTGTCGGAGCCTGGAGTGCTGTGGCAACTTAATCTTAGTAGTGGACAAAGTGAAGAAAGCGGGAACCGTCCCATCAGTCTCCATTATGGGACAGCGTTGTTGCTCCACTGTCATGTTCCTGTAGTACTCCAAGGGAGATGCTGTCTCATACATCATCAAGGAACAAAGAGCCTGGCTGGGGGGTGGGGAGAGGAGGTTGGTCCTTCCTGCCCCTGAGACAGAGAGACAGACAGACAGACACACACACACACACACACATGCACACCATGCGCACACACCCACACACACGCCCACACACACACACACACACTCACACACACACACACACACACACACACACACAAACACACACACACACACACACACACACACACACTCACACACACACAGTTTCTCCAACCCCCTCCTCTTAACTCCCATGCTTAAGGCTTGTAGGTTATCTTCCAAAACGAGATTTTTGTGCCAACAATAAGTCACTGAGCAAAAATCAATACGAGAACACATCATTATGTACCCAAGAAATATGGAAGATAGAATGGATGACTACAACTTACCTGTAATGTACAACTTACAAATTACATGAAAGGCCGAATAGAAATTTTGAAACGTTCTGTAAATGAAAGTTATTGTTAAATGTTATGGTTGACGAATGATATATTTGGTAATGCACACAATCTGTAAATGGGTGAATTTCAGTAAGGATTTTTCTGTATTTTTCGGTAAAGCTTTGGCGTTCAGTAAAACACAGAGCAAATATCAACTTCAGACCAGTGTTCAAGAGGCTATTGACTGAGCTAAACTCAAATAATCCTTAAGTGTTTTATTAACAAACACCCAGGTAAATATGCTCATAAATATCAGCAGTAGTATTCTAGTTCATATGTACAATCAGTGATGCTGTAATTAACAATATGTGTTTTACTTTACAGTAAAACCTGTGCCATGAAAAGATAGACACAGACAAAAACTATCGTGAGCCCGGCTGTTTTCCCTAATAATACTAAAGCAGGAGGAGTTTCTTGGCCATCTAGTTTCTTTTGGAGTCAATTTAACTGTGAATATGGAGGGAAAGAAATTATTTTGTTTAACTTTTTGAGGCATTTGATGTTTGGTTAGTAAATATATGTGCAGGGTGGTTGGTCAATGCGCAAACTCTGAGCTCATGGCCCCATCCCTTCACCCACAACAGTGATTATGCACTTATTTTGTTCCATTAACAAATGAGAAAAAAATAAGCATTTTGTGAGTTGTAGATAATCCAAACATATTCCATGTGATCCAACCAGCCAATTCTATTACCTGAAAAAGTGCATGAGGTCAAGACTCTAGGATGGCCACTTTCTGTATCCATGGTGTATTAAGCATTGGAGATGTTATTTTGAAGTGAACTGTATTTGTTGCTGATACTTTCTGTAATTTAGCAGAAATGAATAAATGTAGGGAAGAGCCTCTGGCTGGGAAAACCAGAACATTAGCATAGCAACAAGCAACTCAGCTGTCACTTTAGTATATACAATCAGCCCTCCCCCATTTACCACTGACAGAAAAAAGTCAGAATAAATTCAGTATAAACAGCAATTAAACTTTCCATTAAATGCTGCAGTGTTTTTCTGTCTTAAAGATTCCGTCTTATTTCCAGAGAGATATTTGCTTGTGGTGGCAGAATAATTTCATTTATACAAGGAATAAGAAGTTTTGCAAATTGATCAACAGGCCTGGCAGAGGGAAAGTTTATGGGTGTTTTCTGATTGTTTATTTTAAATGATTTTAAAGACAATCACATGATATAGCTGTTGAATAAGTTTTTATTGGATTAAAACAGAACTAGTTTGTTTAAGCATAGAAGACTCAGAGGGTCTCTGGACTAAAGAACAATACAATTTTCACATTCTTTTACAAAATACGGTTTTAACAATGGGTACTGGGGAATAGACAAAAACTGACTTTCTAGAAAACATAATAAAGATTTTACTCTCATTGTTCCCCAAAAGATGACTGACACATTTAAAAAAAAAAACATTTTTTGCATTTGCAAGTTTTTTAAAAACTCTATTGTAAATACAATAAGACAAATGATAGAACAGTGAAAAAAATGCCAATATCACATTAGAACAATATCAAATAGAAGTATGTAAAAAATAATAGTAATCATCCTAGAAAAACAGTAAGAAAATGATTAAAAAAAAAGTTTTCGTCTGCTAAATAATGAAGTTGAATAGCTTAAATAATGTTATTGTTTTAGCTGATTTCTTAGTTTTAAATTTTAAGTTCTAAATGGTTTTTATATGTATTTTAAGGTCTGTATTTTTGAAAACTTTAAAGGGAGTGATTTTTTCAGGCCATATCATTTTACATATATAGTATTTTGCAAAAAACGTTGATTAATTTATTTATGTATATTTGAAAATCAGTAAATACATGTTCAATGGTTTCGTCCTTACAAGCACAAAAAGCACAATTATCAGTAACATTTGGTAAAGGGTACAAATGTTAGCCTCGGAAGGGTAATATCTTTGAACAATCACAAATAATATCTCTTTCATTTTGTTTGGAATTACATACCCATGAGTTAAGCCATTGTGTTTGAAAAGAGGATTCAACGCAATTAAGTTTGCTGATAAAGGTTTGCCAATTTCACAGGAAGTTTAACAGTAGAGTATGGACACAGCAATAAAAAGTTAAGACCAACAATCATATCAAATAAGTGACTAGGTAAAATATTCAACATACTATTTGGACACTTCAGAAAATTTTAAATTTGATTTTGGTAGATTTTTATATTTGATTACAAACTATAAATGTCAACACATTAAGCCCTCAGTCAGATATGGGTTGAATGAATGAATGTAAGTATTTTGTTAAGTTAGGGAAAAATACATTTGGATATATGAAGAGATGAGAAAATATAAGCAGCTCCTTACATCCCTTCAGCTTTGCTCAACAGAACTCTACCATAAATAGATAAATCTCTGGCAGACCAGCAATTTAACTTCTTTTGATTGTCTTGATAATAGAAAGCAAATTTATTGCTAAGATTTCTTCGGGATCTTTGGTAATTTGTAAATGGATATAAGTAACAGTGTTTTCTCAAATTTCAGTAAGACTGATGTTACTTGGTTGTAAAATTTTACACTTTCTTAAATCAAGTTTTATACCTCATATTTCTTAGAACTCCGATGAAGCAGATAATACTAAAGACATTTCTCTTTTACTTTCTAAAAACAAAATAGTATCATCTGCGAGTCTTTGATCCATTTGGTCTGGACCACACAAAAGCACCTTTGGCTTTTAACTTATAAATTTAATTTTATTCCTGTTGAAGACAATGTCAGATTTCCAATATTGTTCAGTGAGATTTTCATGGCCTCAGTAGTCCTTATGATATAATAAAGCATTATTGCATTTCCAATGATTTTAAAACATTTTGTTACCTTGCTGTGAAAAATTCAATTTGAGTATCTATTTTGCATTAATGTATTTTTTAAGAAAATAAGATTATGAATGGATCAATGGATTAATTTATGATCAGTCATTATAGCAGGGAAAATTTTTACTGTTACCTGTTTTTCATATCCTTTGATATTAGCCAGAAGTCACTACCAGAAAAAAGAGAAAGATTTCTGTTGCCCCAAGTGTATTGCAGTTCAATTGGGTAACAGTATCTCCATATGTCTATAAAGTTTGATCAAGTTCAAAAGTGAATAAGATTGTTCTCTCCACCTCTGGATCTTGAAGGGTGTCTGTCCAATTGGTGAGACAATATCATATTAAAGTCTCCTCCCAAAAGAATCTTTTCTGAAGGGTGTTTGTTTGTGAAGAAATAAATACTGTCTTCTGTCTCTCCCAATAAGGAAGAGTTTACCCATACTCTAAGTTGTATCCATCAATGTTTTATAGTAATACAATATTATTATAGTTCTATTACAAAAAAAATAGCCAGTGACCTTTCTCAGTAGATTTTTTCACCAAGACTTTATTTCCAAAATTGTCCTTTAAAATAGCAACCCCTGTCATGGTTTTCAGTCTGATCAACACTGATATCTCTACTCACTCTCTCCCCCAGCCAATCTTCACTGCAATCAGCCTTAACCACCTGCACCTGTTCACCACATTATATAGGCCTCACTTATGCTTTGTTCACTTCCAGGTTGTTCTACGCTTTCATGCCAGACTTTCCAGCACATTATTTTGGGCTGACTTCCTGGTTTCGACTTGGCTTGTTTTTGACCATCCCTTCTCGTCTCTGCCCTGGTCACCACTTCTGCCCTCTGTTCCTGACCTCGAGTTTGCCTCTGTTTTTCCTGTTTTTTGTCTGCCTGAGGCTGTGGTTCTGCTCTACTGGGAGAGATCGTCATTTCACGTTCATCGTGTGTCTTGGAGCTCCCCTCAACTTAACTGTTACCTTATCAGAGACTCTCAGCTGTAAGTGTCTATTTTACCTACCTGCCACACTTACCAGTCTGCTAGCTGAGATTTACCTGCCTTTGCCCTGGCCATTGATCTTGAATCTGTGAATGAGCTTTGTCTATCCACCCGTTTCCTGGCCTGCTAATTCGCCACCCTCATCTCCAACTTATGAACTCTGTTTTTGAGAAAAAACTCATACTGTTGATATATACCTGCTGTTTGCTGTGTGCTGAACTCCCTGTGCTGCATTCCATGAGGATTTGAATAAAAGTCATTACCAATTAAATCCCTATTTACAGTATGTTGCATTTGGGTCTGCACATACTTGGACCCATTTTGCATGCTCTTTCAATGACTGGCCAACCTATTTCTCTTTATTGTCTTTGGTCAAGTCCTCTCCAAAGCAAAGCTTTTTCTCTTGTAGGTAGGTGTTGTTTTTTGCCCCTCTCTGTATCTCATTTCTCACAGCGCAGAAGACGAAAAGGATGATGATCCCACAGGTCTTGTTTTAACAGCCTGTTGGCCACAAGCAGCACCTGCCCCCAACTCTGGTGCAATTTTCATGCAGCTCCACAAAACTCTAATTTTTTCATCCCTGTGGTCTTCTCCTGCCACACCATAAGGCCAAAGGCACTATCTTCTTTAATAACGCTACACCTCTGCAATGAATTCCTGCAGCAACTCTATTTTCATCTTATGTTTTTCACACAGATTTTTTATCGCATAGCATTTTCTGTCTTGATGTCAATAACTTCTCCATGAGTAAACCTAAGAGAATCTTTAAGCTCTTTGATATCCACAGCATTGATGTCAATCATTTGTGCCAGTTCATCAGCTCTTTTGTTTAGAGGCTGGGGTGTCTGGTAGAGGAATGAGCTCCACTTCCTCATTAAATTCACAATCTGTGTTCATCTCTGTACAGTTGTGTTTAGTTTTTTTCAGAACAATTCTTTACTTTTCAGTTCTTCCTTTTTTCCTTAACCACTCATCCTTGCTTTAAGATGTTTTGTGGGAAGCTTAGCTAGTTTAAAACTCACTGAACTGTTTCACTTGCAAAGTTTTTGTTTTTTTAAGTTCAGCGATTTGACATGCAGCTGTAACTTAGCTTTAACAATTATATTCAAATGTGGTCTCTGTTAAGTTTTAAGAAGGGAGTTGGAGTCCAACTTATCCAGAGATGTATTTAAAAAGCCTGTTACACCCCCGCCATCTTGCCTAACAAAAGGCTAGGGCAGGAGAAAAGTTAAAAGTGAATTTGCTTAGAGTTGAGGGGAATGAAGTTTGTTGTAATGGGAAGCCAGGCTGAGCAGACAGTGATGGAAAGGAGATAAAACAGGCTTGACAGAGCAAGAAGTAGTGGCCAGACCAGGAATGTGAAGCAGAGAGAAACAGAATCAGTTAATTAGTCAGAATGCAGGCTATTACTAAGAGACTGGAAAGTGACGGACAGCATAAACATAGACATAAAGTCTGCAATCAGTCGGAGCAATGGAATCAGAACTTGTTTTTTGTCAAAACGGTTTAATTACTTGGCAAATCCTGAAAAGTGCTGCAGTTGTGTTGAATTAGACAGACCAATCTGAAATTACTCATCTTGTACCTTTTGTGAGGAAAATTCAGAAAAGAGACAGTGGGGACAGGGAGTTCACATTTTTCTGCTTTAACATTCAACTTGTTCTTAATAGCAATATTGTTTAGCCCCTGGGGATCAACACAAGGTTTCAGTCTACCATCTTTCTTTTCAGCAAAGAAAAAAGCAGCACACAAGTAAGGCTGTTGAATTGTCTCTGTGCCCTAAAAGTTCTGGATGTACCTGTGCCATATGGCCAGCTGCCCTTTATGTAAGAGGCTATAAAGGTGACTACCAGGGAGAGGGGCCCTAGGCAGGTGGTCAGTGGCACAGTCATAAGTACCAGAGAAAAGGCATGGTGTTACTGAACACTAGGACCAGGACATGATAAATCCAAAGAACCAGAAGATGATTCTGGAGGCTCAGATTACTCAAGACTCAAAGGCTGGAGCCAAGGCAGAGTAAAAGGCTAAGGCTACGCAGCCTAAGGCTACGTTCACACTGCAGGCTAGAGTGACCCAAATCTGATTTTTTCGCCCCTAGGCGACCTGTATCTGATTTTTTCATGACAGTGTGAACGACACAGATCCGATTTTTTCAAATGCGACCCAGGCCACTTGGATATGTGGTCCTAAAT
>JAPZDZ010000014.1:18892712-18904781 GCA_029783805.1 Acanthurus tennentii
AGATGTTGTCCACAAAAAATCAGGTCCTCCCTCGGTGGGGATCGTCTAAATACACAAAATCTCCCCTTGGCCCACCGTCTATTGTGACAAAAATGCCATTTGCGCCGGGTGTAAGATAGCAGTGACACCTGCGCCACTGTCGCACTGCGTTTGCGCCGGGTGTAGGATAGGGCCCAAAGTCTTATATAAGTCTTCATGTTCCAAAGTGAACTTGTGGGTCAGATTGCATGATTATCATATAAGAATTTTCCAGAATTAACTAAAAAGGCTGTAGCTCAGAAGGAAGAGCATATCATGGACATAAAAAATCTGGTCTCTTCTGATCTTCATCTCAAAGTCTTGGACAAGATACTGAACCCCAAACTGCTCCCATTGGTGTATGAACTTGCGTATGAGTTCTTAATGAGCAGACAGGCAATTTGAGAAGCCACCTGCCATTAGTGTGTTAATGGGTGAATGCTGACTTGTGGTTTTAAGTACTCTAAGACACTGAAAGACCAGAAATGCAATATTTCTTCATTTACTATTTCAAACAAATAATTTCAGAGTTTTGAAGTTTTTATCATATACTGTTAAGTTTTGCCATTATTATTCAACAATTTACTGATTCACCTCTACACTATTTACTTCCGTAATGATTTATTTAGGAAAACTAAATGTCAGTGTAAGCACTTAATTCGGCAAAATGAAAAGATTATATGAAATATGATCAAAATGAAATATTTTCATTCAAACAAATATGAAATACATAACTTATAACCTGATTTGATTTATTCAAAACAAAAGATTTGTAAATGAGAAAAAGATTAAAATGCACTGCAAAAAACTCATTTTTTTAATGAAACACAACAATAACTGAGTATATTTGTTATATCTTTTCCTTTGTGACTGCATGATGGCAATTTGTGTGTGGGTGTGTGTGTGTGTGTGTGTGTGTGTGTGTGTGTGAGAGAGAGAGAGAGAGAGAGAGAGAGAGAGAGAAAGTGTATTTGTGTGTGACATTGTTTGTCATCATTTCTAATCCAGATACCTTAGCTGAGTGGTCAGGGTCTGCAAGCCAACCATGAAAGACACTGGGAACATATAAAAATGTGTGTGTGAGTGTGTGTCTGTGTGTGAGTGTGTGTCTGTGTGGGTGCTTATTCATGCGCCTGTGAGTGTGGGTGTGTAATAGAGAAAGTGATAAATGAGGTAGAAAAAGTCCAGCCAACTTGATGCAATAAAACACACAGAGTGGCTGAATCAATTCATCTGATTGTGATGACACCATCTCAAACAGAACACATTCACAGCAGCAGTGGCTAGCAAATCCTCTATCAAAAGTCCATCAGGTATGAAAGAGATTCAGGTATATGTTTGTAGGTATACATTTCTATTGTGGATTGTGTTCCAGTTGAAAGTCATTTATTTATTACTTTATTAATGATAGTTAATGTAATAAACTTTGACTGTCATGACTGTGTCAGCCTTTACAGTCATATGGACAACATTAATACCTAGCATATCGTCCCTAATGCTAACATTGCTATTCAGTGATCAAACCTGATATTTCTCTAACTTTGACAATCTAACTGGTAACAGCACTTTAGTTTAGACTGTAAGGACTTTGACTGCTCTTACTTGTTGTGTAGTTGGTTTACATATGCTGAATTGTACTTGAGCAGGATCAGAAGTTTTAGAAAGAAACTATGCACTAGCGCTACTGCAACCCCTAAGCCTCAGAGGTCAATGATGATGTCCGCAATGAGACCTTCTTCAAAATATTGGTCTTGACTATGATCTTTACTCTTTACAAAGCAGCAATCTAGGTTCCTATTGATACATTTATCATTTCAATTAATTTAAGCTATTTTCTCTCAGTCTGTCTTATATCTATCTGTAAACCTGAAATATGGTAGCATGAAGATTTAAGGGCCTTACTTATAAATAAATACAAGATAAAAGATCATTAATTATAATTTTATGATACATGGTTGTAAAATGAAATGTAGCTTGAAGCAAAAAGAAAATTGTACATATACTAATAAATTAAAAGTTTCAGAGTTATTTTGAAGTTCATCAAAATTAAACTTTTTATTTTATTTATGCATAATTTAAGAAGCCTCACAGAATTAGGAAAAGGGCTGCTTTGTAAGTCTGTTATTGCACGAGAAGATACCTCTGCATCGCTTAGATGTCAGCAAGGTAAACAGATACTTACAGGGATGGATACTGTCTTTTAATATCCTCTGGGCTCTGCATCAACACCTAACCCTGTTACACGGATTACATATATATATATATATATATATATATCAGTCAGTTGACTGAGTCAGTTGATAAAAATTTTTAATCGTGATTAATCGCATAAGTGTCCTGAGTTAACGCGTTCTTAACACGTTATTAACGCAAATTTTTTACCCTGCCCTTTTCCATTTACAATGAATACAAATTACTTTTGTTTTGTCCAGAGAACCATCGGGCAAAACTTTAAAGGTAAACTTTCCGTTTAAAAGTCCCTTTTCTGTATCCATTTCAACTTTGTAACCGTTTGCAATGTTATTTTAGCGCTACTTCCTGAAACTTTGGGAGCTGGCAAGGCACAGACCAAGCGTGCGTTAATCGTGCGTTTAAAAAATTAGTACTGTTAAAAAGAGTTTGAGTTAACGCGTTATTAACGCGTTTACTTCAACAGCCCCCATATATATATATATATATATATATATATATACACACACACACACACACACATGAATGATCACAGACATGAATATGCACACAGACATTTGTGTTTTGTATCCAAAGATTCAAATAAAATTGTTTGTGTGGGCTCATAGTCCATTGACAGACTTACAAAACCTCTGTTCAAAAAAACCTTTGTTAGAAGAAAGCATTTTTTGATGGCAAGAACAAACATTAGCATTACATTGTCTCCTGCTGCTTCTACTGAAATTATGCAGACATTTTTCTGGCAAGCTAATGAATTTTCAACTTTCAAATGGCCTGGGTTGTTAGTGCTCTTTGATGGACAACAGAGTTGGCTTCATTCTTAACGATGGCCTGATTCAGTGAGGCCACAGGGTACAACAAATAAAAGATTCATGTTCTCAACCGTCTAACACATTGCTAAATAATGACAACTCTGATGACAGAAAACAGGCAGTGTATTGACTGAACACAAAGGCTATGTTGACTTGTTGCACTAAGTGATCCATAAGCAGTTGCTATCATTGTTTCATTGTCTCAATATGCTGATTCCAAAGGACAGAGGAATGTGTGTATAAATGTGCGTGTGTGTATGTGTGTGTGTGTATGGGTATGAGTGTGTGAGTGAGTGCTTGCGTTTTGTTTGTGTGTGTGTGTGTGTGTGTGTGCATGTATTTGTGCACACTTGAATGAGAAACCTGGGCTTACACGTTTGCATGTCTGTTTTAACATATAAACATACATATTTGTCTGTCAAATGTGCATCCAGCATGTGTGTATGGGTATGTGCTCGTATATTACTATGCGAAATGTGGACAGCCAGATAATCACTTGCCCCATTCAGTAACTTGGCTGCAAGGACGGAATGATGAAGCTTGCTTGACTTCTCTGCAATTTCAGTCATGCAACTTTAAACAGCCAGGGAATAATGTTGGCTTTATGTCTAAGAAGCAGCATAAAATGCAAATAACATCTTGGACAAACAGGGGTCCTTACAAATTTGTCCTCACTGAACGCCTAATTCAAACAATATTGTTTTATGCAACTTAAACTCAGGATGGTGAAATGCCCTCTCTGCGGGACCAGAGCATAGCTTTGAAAACAGTAGTGTTTTGTTAGACAAAATATCACTTGCATTTTATCAATTTTAGTGCCAAACGAAATTTGATTAGGCCCACAGTCTGTTGTAGGGTTGATGTCTTTGTCTATTGGGTTTTTTCCGTTGGCAATCACTGGGTTATTAATTTATAAGTTTATTTATAAGTTTTACTTCTGCTTGTCATTTTTAGTGTCACCTACTCAATCAAAACACAATGGCTCGATAATGATCCTGGCGCAGGAGTCATCTTACCCTTAGTTTCATGTGTGGTTCATGAAATGTGCGGATCTTTCCAATCACAGTGGAATACAGCCAGGAAGAGAAACTTCTCAGATGTTGAAATGGAAATCACAATGTTGCAAGTCAAAAAGACATGTCAATTCTGTTTAGTAGCACAAAAAGTGGCAGTAAAGGGAGTCAGAAAGCAGCAGTATGGCAGGAAATTACTGCTGCGGTCAACAGCATTGGCTTTGACAAAAGAGATCTAGCTGAGGTTTGAATATTTAATCTATATATCTGTGATACTGCACAAGACATGTAAAATATATGAACGCTTAAATTGTAGTGCTTTATATTTAGGCTTGGTGGATAAAAAATCGCTAGACCTCAAAATTTTCACCCAAAAAAGTATTATTGCTCTCCAGCCCACTACCACACAGACTTGAGAAGGCCAGCCGGACCCCAGCCTTGCACTCCCTTTAATTGTGGGCATAAGTGGTGGAACAGACACAGATGCAATCACCACCTGTGTCTGAGCCAGATAATGGAAAATGTATTTATGTGCCCTATTCATTATAAATACACATCTGCATAGTTTATTTGCATGTTTTAATGTATTAATAGGATGGTCCCTGGCGATGTAGAATGCAAAAAAACAAAATATAACACATTGTTTCATTTTCATGAATGAATGAATGAAGAGCCAGGCACCAGTATACTGCCCTTAGCAGCACAAATCAGCCCTCAGCCTCCTCCACAGAGTCAGGCAACCACCTGCCATCAAGGGCCCATTACCTCTGCCCACCACGCTGGTCCACCATCACGACCCTGGAGTCTATCTGCTGAGGTCCTGAAAACAGGATCTGTTTCGTTCTCTGTTAAGAGATAAATGACCTGTTAAAAGAGATAAATAAAACCTCAGTCAAAAACCATGAGGTGAGAGCTGGTGTAAGTTTTGATCCTACCCTACATACCCTTCGTCTGAAAAATGAGGGCCAATGCAAAGTCATAATTATGTTTACAATTGGCTCTGTTTGCCAGTTAAGGATGTCAGGAAAAATCAGGATGCCAGAATAGGAGTAGAGGAATAGTAGATATAGACAGAGAAATAAAACATAGTACACACTCTTAAGTTACACTGTTGAGTATAATTTTTTCACCTCAAATTTAGACTTTTTGTCAATGAAAAGTACCACCACTGATAAACCAAAATTTGTGCTGTCATCCATTATTACTGTGACCTCAAAGCAGTGTTTCATTGGCTTAAACTTCAACCAGTTGAAAACAGAATGAATAATTAAACAAATAAGTTAATAGGAAACTTTAACAGGTTTTTTAAGTTCAAACAGTGGGTTTAAGTTGAGATTGGATCTGCCTCTGAAATAGTAACACATTATTGAGGTGTGGATCCTGTGTCTGTTACCAGGTCTGTTTGACCCTTTGGGATTTTATATCAAAATAATTAATTATTTTACAACAAACCTTATCTGCTGACAACAGATCTCATCTTCTAGAGCAGTGAACCACACAAAAGTATGTGAGTAAGAGTATTAGGGTCTATAATGAATGAATAATGTTAAGTTACTAACACAAAAAAAAAATACTCACATTTAAAGAGGTACTCAAACCTAAACCCACCCACAAATGTGCCAACTTCTATTGCTTGATTGTCCTGCACATGAACAGAAACATACAGAAAAAAGAACACGTGACCAGTAACCTACATTTGGTCAGAAAGTGTTTCTAATGCTGGTGACTCAGCATGGTTTTTTAGAGTGTTTGTGATGTAGGTGACTCAGCCCTGTGTCTTGTTGTTGGATTAACCATACTTCCTTATACTCAAGAAAGCAGGGACAGGCAGAGAACACTACTACAGATATATTTGTGTATAAATGTATGTATGTATGTACGTATGTATGTATAAAAATAAAGGGTTCAGGATGTGTACTCATTAGGTGATGAGTGATATGCATGTTTTAAATTTGTATAGGTATATATTTTTTATATTTAATTTACTGTTTTCTACCCATGCAAGGGTAGCCATTACACTCTTGTGTTCTGTCACAGATTCTCATCCTTCTCATCCCTCCTCTTTACTTTTTCATACTCTTTCTTCTATGTTTTTCCATCTTCTCCAAATCCTTGCATTATCCAAGCCTTTCCACTTAACAGACTTCCTCAGTTGTGTTTCCTCATGTCTTATATAGCCAGTTGTCAACACCAAGAGAAACTGTTATTTATTGAAATATGCATGCCTCTGATTTGCAGTAATGTTACACACCATTGGCAAGAACACACTATATTTGTGGATAAATTCCACAGAATTTTTTAGCTTAACACACAATTACAGTCCTTCAACTTGCATAAATAAATATGAAAACACATCTTAAATAATAAAGTGACTGGATTTTTTCCTAACTCTTGGGGAAGTTGACAATAGTAAATGTTTAAATCAGAAGCTATGCTTGTGAATAAATTCTTAAATAACAAACAGGTTGACCATATATCCTCATAAGTGTAAAGGGCAGAAAATGTCCAACTTGTATATTAAACTTCATTCTGGCTTACTAACTTAATATGAAATACATAGTAGTGCATTCCCACCTTTTTGTATGTGTCAGCTGATACACATGCATTCCCACCTTTCTGTCTGTTTGTCAGTGTATACAGTTGTTTGTGTATGTACAATATATGAGTGTGTTTCTGTGCCTGTAAGCATGCATTGTCACTCATGTGTCTGTTTATACATGTTTTTGAGTACACCGAGCCATAACATTATGACCACTGACAAGTTAAGTGAATAACATTGACTGTCTCATTACAATGGCACCTAGCAGTGGGTGGGATATATCGGGCAGCAAGTAAACATTTTATCCTCAAAGCTTATGTGTTGGAAAAAATGGGCAAGTGTAAAGAATATGAATGACTGGGACAAGGCCTAATTGTGATGGCTAGACGACTGGGTCAGAGCATCTCCAAAACTGCAGCTCATGTGGGATGTTCCTTGTCTGCAGTGGTCAAGGTCTACTAGTAGTGGTCCAAGGAAGGAAAACTGGTGAACCAATGACAGTGTCATGGGCAGCCAAGCTCACTGATGCTCAATTTTGACCAAGCTCAACTTTTGCTGCATCTCTATGAGATGTCATCCAGCAATGTGTCACATTTCCTAATTTCCATTTCCTAATAAAAATAAAATGAAAAATGAAAAATCATAAATAACAAATATGACAATATTTGCAAGAACGTGCCCTTGGTTGATTACTGTGTGACCAAAACACATTACAGCACCTCTGCTATGAATTGTTGTTGATCAGATAACCTCCCAGAAATGTGAAATATTGTCTGTGAGTAATACAACCTGATGTCAACTTTTTGCCTCTGTTTTAAACAGATCTCTATTATTTCAATGGTGAGAATAAACAAATGAATAAATAAATATAACTTAACTTCAGTCTAGTAATATAATGTAGAGTAGACAATGTGATAGCTTAAACTGAAGCTAATTTTAGAATTTTTATAGTTATAAATTTTAGCAACAGGAAAGTGAGAAATATGCTAGAGGGCGTTTTCTTCAAGCAAGGGTAAGAGGATGTGGCGTGGGGCGGAGGGTTATGAACAGTTCAATGGCCTGTCTGGCCTTCCCCTCTTAAACTCTGTTCCATCCCGAGGACCTCTGGGAAATGTAGTCTCTTTAAAATACAGGCCAGCTTAATTTCTTAAAATTCTAGGTATGCTTGCCATAACATAATCTTACACAGTCACACGTGTATTTCTTTTAAATACGCCTGAACACTACAGTGTTTCAATGTTCACGTTTACACGATGAGGCAACATTTTAATTTTCTGATTAAACTCTATATCCCACGCTGCTTTTCGAATTTTACGCAGGCTCCGTGAGCAGGGAGGAGGAGGCAAGTTGGTGGAAAATGACTGGAGGGGGGCTTATTTCTGATCATGAAATTATATTATCATCATGTATTGCTTTATGTTTTTATTGAAGTGGTATTTTTGACTTTAGTGAACGTGGACCTACCTGCTCCTGGGGAACTTTGGTGACACTGGTGGATCTGCAAAGCATTTTTTTATTTGCGAACAGTGCCTGAGACACATCGATAACCGTTATATTTTCCGCAGCCAGAATGCCGAGGGACAACAAAACTCCTCTTATCCAGAAAATAGCAAAGCAAGCCTATATTGCCTTTAAAGGCCTCAAATCCTCGGCCAACGGAGATAATTGTCTTGTTGCGGACAAGCAGGGTGAACTAATCTCCTTGGTGACCGCGGTCAGGGCTGCCGACCTGAAAATTGCTCCCCGGAAAACTAAACCGAGCTCCGCAGCAGCGGGGGTCCAGAGCCCCCCTGTAACCTACATGCATATCTGCGAGACGGAGGTTTTCAGCATGGGAGTGTTCCTGCTGAGGAGCGGTGCCTCCATACCACTTCATGACCACCCGGGCATGAACGGGATGCTGAAGGTCAACACCTGATGTCTACTTTTTATGGCCTTTTGTTAGCCCCTGGAAGTTTCCGTTAGGCTATTTTGTCTAAGCTAGCTATAGCCAGCTAGTAAAATGCATATAACTAAATTGTTGCCTAACATTGCCTAACGTGACTCGAAACTGCTTTGTGACACTGTCAGCATCAGTACATCGATGTAGGTTTGCTGCTTTTTTTTCAAATATTTGATTCGCACTCTAAGTCACCCTAGGGTATCGGGGAAACGTATTAAATGTTTTGACACACTCTTTGATTTGTGTACACTTGCCCACATCGAAGAATTTAACAACATTAGAGTGAACTGTTCTCCGTTGTAACTACGGTAATGCCTGCCAATCCACAACTCACTCCACTCTACAGGTTCGTATCAGTGAGAGCATGGATGGGCTACCATGTCTCTGACCGCTACATTACATGCATGGCTTTAAAGCCCTAGCTTCACTGCGTGTCCATAGTTTTAGATAATTGTAATTAAATGCATATTTTACGTAATTTGCATTATGAGGTTCAAAATCAGTTGGATTGGGTATGGCGTACAGGGCACCTCTGTGACTGTAACTTGTAGAGCCTTGGTCAAAAAAGTCCCGTACTATTTCTGTTACTGTGCTCACATTATGCATATTCCCTGAAGTTCTATCTAATTGCCACAAACTAATGCAAATAAAGTTTATTTAATTGTCGGAACACATGTGACACAATGAAAAGATGTACAGTAGGAGCCCATGTCAAATTCTCAAATTCCCCATCATCTTCTGTAGGTTTAATGATACCTAGACAAACATTCCTATCCATAATTCCTAAGGGCATAATTCCTACTTTTATTTAACCAGGAAGGTCCCACTGAGATACACAGTCTCCTCTTCCTGGGAGTCCTGGATGGGGTTTCATGTCTCACTTTTTTGTGATTCATTATCCTGCGATCTGTTTAGTTTTTTTGCAAGAAACCCTGGTAAATCCAAGAAAATAGTCACATATTCCCAGGAAGAAATGATTTAAAATCAAGGGATCTTCTCCCCTGTATGCATACTTGAGAATACAATAGATATGAGTGTTAAAGGTGTTTAGAGATATGGTGAGAGGGGCAGTTTTTCTTTAATTGGTGACAGGTAGACCTAGTGATGCATAGCAATGTTTTAAAATAACCATGAACAGATAGGTTGCTTGTAAGTCACGCCATAACCTATGTTTTAGTGTTAGCAACAGTATTTTCCTATAACTGTATTCTGTCTCTTATTCAGGTTCTGTACGGCAAGTTGAGTGTCCGCTGTTTTGACAAGCTTGAAGATAACTTAACTGTCAGTACCACTCTGCCTCATTTTGAGCCTCCGTTGACTCAGTTTCAAATGGCCTCCCTGCGGCGCTCTGTGCTCCGCTCAGTAGCTGAGTACTCAGAAAACAGCGGGCCGTGCCTCCTCACTCCTGTACGTGATAACCTCCACCGGATTGATGCACTGGAGGGGCCAGCTGCATTCCTGGATATCCTGGCACCTCCATACAATCCAGATGACGGGCGGGACTGTCACTATTACAGAGTCCTGCAAACTGCGCCAGAGGGGGAAACAGATGGAAAGAGCAACAGTGAGCAGAAGGGAGGGGAGAAAGAAGAGGAAACATGGCTGCTAGAGATCCCTCAGCCAGAGGACTTCTGGTGTGGTGGGGAACCCTACCCAGGCCCTGCAGTCTCTTTCTGAGTGTTTATGGCAATGATAATATAGTGATATCCATTCATCCACAAGCAGAAACTTTGTTTTGCCCCATTCCACAGGATGGTCATTATTACCTGGAAATCAAAGCAATTAAATACACTGCAAATGATGTTACAGTTGAACAGAAGCTTGTAGAAATGGAAGCTTGAACTCTTGACACACTACACAGAATCAGGACCACTGAACTCACTCCAACAAATTGTCAATACTCTTGTCAGTAGTGAGAAAAGGTTTCACTCAAAAACCAACATTCCCAATGAGGTATTTTTATTCAGACAGTTATGTTAGCTTGTACACACATGAATGTCATCAACCAAACGTTCTGTGAACGGTGGGGTGTGAAAAGGATCTCCGACTATTGTTTTGTGAGAATTGGAAAACCTTTACACATTTTTTTCTTTCAGCTGCAAAAGACTTTCACATTGTGATGTGACTTAAAGTCAGAACAGGTGACTGAAGTCACCTGCCGTATTTTTGAATCTTGAATGTTTACTTATTAACAGTGCCATTTCTCTTGTACATTTTTATCTCTTTCAAAGTGAAACCAACTACAGTATGCAAACTTCGTCATTATTTTATGTGTTTAACTATTTCCCGCATAACTTGGTTCCCAAAAAGATCTGCTCAGTTAAAGGATAAAAAGCTAATGTTTAACTATATCTAAAAAAAATTATGATGTCATGTCAGCTACTGTTACTTAATCCAGAATGATATGGTATAAACCATATAATATCATGTTAATCATTTGCATCTAAATCCAGTTCAGAAAGTGTAGATTATAAAGAATTGCATTTTAAAAAAGAGGCTGTGTTAGAGGAACTGTAACTGTTTCAGGGTATTAAGCTAACACACTTACAACTTCTTTACTGTTTTTTACATGTATCTTGATTGACACTATATCATTTCAATCTGTATGTTACACCATTGGAGTTTATATCTTTTTATCCTCCTTTGGCCTATATTAGACTTTATACAGGTCTTTGTGGCAGTTTGACAATGATTCTGTTGCACTGATGTTGAATGTATGTGAAACAATAAAATTAATGGGAATAATCAGGAAACTGGATTTTGTATGCTGTCTGAAAACTGCTAGTCCTGTGGTTAACTTGATTTAATTGGTTTTTGTCAGGACAATATCTGGAGTGACACTGCTGGTACACATTTTGGGCTTGTAACCTATCTTGTGATGTATGTTAACAGCATTTTCCATGGTCAAAATAAATTCAGAGAATATAATAATTTGTACCACTACCCAAAAGTCTAATGTGTTCTCAATAAAGCTTATCCAGTCTCTGTTAAGTTAATTTAAGTCTTAAAAGTCTTACATGTGCTAATATATAGTAGGTTCTGTGGAAATGAGGTGCAACATCTCTGTTGCAGCCACAAAGTAAAGGAGTAAATAGGTTTACTTTTACAGTGACTTGAACCCCTTTTTTC
Source organism: Acanthurus tennentii (assembly GCA_029783805.1). Lineage (NCBI taxonomy): Eukaryota > Metazoa > Chordata > Actinopteri > Acanthuriformes > Acanthuridae > Acanthurus > Acanthurus tennentii. The sequence goes on from JAPZDZ010000014.1 coordinate 18,904,356, forward strand.
TCTGTATAAAGATGTTCACAGTAATGCAATTTATATGTAAAAATGTACTGCAATTAAAATCCCCACTGTAAAAAAAAAAAAAAAAAAGAATCTACTGGAAAACATCACTTTATTTTCAGTATTTTATAACAAACAAATTTCACTGAAATCACAGTCTGACGGTGACAAAACAAAAGAATATATTCTGTGAAAAGTGTTTTATACATATATATTTATATGTTTGTAGTTATACATCTATAGTTTATAGTTATATATTTAGAAATAGGGTAGCTTGTGGTAGCTTGCTCGGTGGTTAGCAGCGGTGCCTCACAGCTAGAAGGTCCCTGGTTCGCGTCCCGGTTGGAGCGCTTGGGATCTTTCTGTGTGGAGTTTGCATGTTCTCCCTGTGCAGCGTGGGTTCTCACTGGGTACTCCGGCTTCCTCCCA